>CATIWQ010006148.1:0-19218 GCA_949673415.1 Euphorbia schlechtendalii
ATTCATGTGTGCTTTAAAATCCATCAAACTCTCATTTTTATCCAAAATAAACTCAGTATACATAGTTAATTCTAAGAAATACCAACAACATAAACTTAGTATACATAGTTAATTCTAAGATATACCAACAACATAAACTCAGTATACCAACAACATAAACTCAACATACCAACATCATAAACTCAGTATACATAGTTAACATCCAAGTTACAGATATAGTTAATTCCAACAACATAAACTCAGTATACCAACTTAACATGTGTATTTCAAGTTAATTCAAAGATATACCAAGTCACAGATATACCAAAATAATTCTGAAAAGAGAAATGAGCATCGGAAACAACAGAGAATCACAGTATGAACAAATTTGAGTTAGAAATAAGAAACAACTGAAAGCATCAAACTACAAACAAATTAAATGTGTATACTTAGCATGAGTATACCAAGTTAACTCTAAAAACATAAACTCGGTATTCCAAGTCACATATATACATAGTTAATTCTAAGAACATAAACTCAGTATACTAAGTTAGCATGTGTATACTTAGCAAGATACTAATAAAGCAAAATAAATAACCAATTTATACATAAATCGAATTGGGCTCAAACTACAGTAAATAAACACGATTCATGTAGGTGGATGAACTTGTAAGCAATCAAAAGATGAAGATTACATATATTATGCTAAATATACATTTCCAAAGGTACATATATTTATCATATACATAGCAAATTATCATAGTAAATGTACAATTATTACCTGAAAAGTAGAATTTTTTTGTTTCCTCATATATATTTCTTGAATAGGTTTGTGAATTTGCATATGAATTAACATTCAAAAACGTTTTCCAGGAAAACATCGAACTATGAATGAAGTTTGAAATAGTTATTAACAAAAATTGAATTCAAAGCGAAACGATTTACCTTGAGTTTTTTGGTCGGAACAATAGTTAATGCCTCAATACTTGAATTCATGATGTACCCAGAAGTCTCTGAAGTAACGAACACAAAAACAATTAATAATCATATCAGAACTTAAGTTGCAGTGAAAAGGGGGAAAAAGGCACAAGAACTAAAGAAATTTGATAAAATTAAAAAACCAAAGTAACTCAATCCATGCGATTAGCATCAAGAAAAGTAATGGTGGCTTGAAAAGGGAAGGAAGAGGGAATTAGACAGAAAAACAAAGTAATTTTTACAATGAGTGAACCGAAGTACCTCAAATCAAAACGATTAGCATCAAAGAAAAGTAATGGTGGCTTGAAAACGGAAGGAATAAGGTTGTCGACCGGAAAACAAACTGATTATTCAGAGTAGAGAATCAATGCATGCATTTGGTGTTGAATCGGAGGTTGAAGATGATTGAGTTTACCATTTTTTACGGGTTAGGAGTTTTAGAGATTTAGTCTATTTAGGAGTGTTTTAATTTTGAATTGTTTAGGAGGTTTTAGAGTCCTAATTAACGTTTCTTGTTTTGCTAGTGGGTATGGAATAAATGAAAATGGATATTTACTTAATTAAAATTCTTATTTTATATTAGAATCTTAAATAGGGGTATTTCATAAATTTGAATCTCCAATTCGTAAAACTCTACTCTATATGGGGCATTTACAAAAAATACCCAACATGTTTTAGGCATAGTTGGGATGAGATTATGAAAGTGAAAATAAAGCTCGTTCTTTAAACAAAATGAAATAAAGATAAAAAAAGAAGTATGTTTCGTGTTCCCAAATGTTCACATTTATTGATCATGATTTTCGTTAAAAACATCAATCCAAGCCCAGCCCAACCACACTTTAACATTTCAGGTTCGGGCTGAGTTTGGATCGGGTTTACTAGATCATTCTCATTCTCAGTCCATAATCTATACTAAATATTTTTTTAAAAAAATTCATGAACTAATTATGTACAATAGAAATTTTTTACAATTGCGCAATAAATTTAAATTGCATTCTCTAATTGAATTATTTTAAACATAATATAAATTATTATATTTAAGCTCAAAGGTCCAGCATGTTAAAATATAAAAACCGAATATAATTAATAAACATAATATATAAATATATATTATAAAAAATAATTATTCATCGGGCCGGGTTCAGACCGGGCTTGAGTATATACATAAAAACTAAATTTGACCCATAAAACTTCAGGCTTTAACATGCTCGGGCTCGAGCCAAGCTTTCTTTAATAACGAGTATCCAAGCCTAGCCCATAAATGTGGGTTCGGACCAGGCTGGGCGGGTACCCCGGCACATGAACAATTCTACATTTGTTTACTTGATATGGAAATTGAATGTGTTTAGTATATATTTGTAAATCGGTGTAAGCTATGGTGACTTTGCTTTTAATAAAGTAAATCTTACTTTGTCACTTATCATCATTAGATCAATCATCACATAAATGATTCAACGGTGATAAGTTAGAAAGTAAATCACCATGAAATTTACCTTGTAAATCATAATTCTTGGTTTCATTTTAACATGAAAAATAATCAAATATAATATGAAGTCGGGAAAGATAAGTTGCAGTTTGGCAGATGGCAGTTTACGAGGTGAGTTATAATTTGGGTTGGGCTTTGGAGTTGGGAGTTAAGGTCCAAAATTTGACTCCTTTATCACTTGTATTTCTGATTTTGCTGCAATTTAAAGATTAAGGTAACGAATTTTTAAACAATCAGTTTACTTTAGGAAATTGGGATTATTTTGTCTGTTTGATTTGTGAACTCAGTAATCGCTATGGCAGAGAAATGGAAGCAGACTGCTCTATTAGTCATTGATATGCAGGTTATTCCTTCTCTTTGTAGATTCATTTTGAGGGAATTGAATTCATTTCATTTTCAATCATCTTCAATTCTCTCAAAATTGATGTTTCCAAACACACCCAAAGTTGAACATAAAATTATCTGACTTTGGTGTTTGTGTTGATTTGTAGAATGATTTCATAGTTGAAGATGGACTGATGAGAGTTGATGGTGGAAAAGCAATTGTCCCAAATGTCATCCAAGCTGTTGAAATTGCCAGGCACCGTCAAATTCCTGTCATCTGGGTATCATTCTCCATATTCCCCTTCACAAAAACTAAAAATTCAACAACCAAAATTGAATTTCAGTTTTTAATTCGAATTGTATGCTGAATTGGTAACATGAAAGCAACATATTGCTTGATAAATGGTTCAACAAGGCATGGGAATATTGTGTATGATATGAAGTTCTGTAATTTTTAGGGTTCTTCTCTTTTGTATAGTGTATGTGTAGTGAAAAGTTAATAATATGTTAAAAGTATGAGATTGCATAATGATTGGTTATAAACCGAGGATGATTGGTTTAAGGTTGTTCGTGAACACGATCCACTAGGAAGAGATGCCGAGTTATTTCGTCGGCATTTGTACTGTCCTGGAAAAGGCGGCCCGACTTGTAAGGGAAGTGGCGGTGCGGAACTGGTGGATGGGCTTGTGATCAAAGATGGAGATTATAAGGTGGTGAAGACTCGTTTTAGTGCTTTTTTTAACACTAATCTTCATTCCTTCCTTAACACGGAGGGCGTTAAGGATTTGGTGATTGTTGGTAAGCTAAACAAACTAGCTGAATTGGATTTAAAAATTTCGTTGATGCGTTGTGATTGGATTTGTTTGTGGGTTGGATGTTGAGGCGTTCAAACCCCGAATTGCATTAGGCAGAGCGTGTTTGATGCGGTAGCTTTGGATTACCAACGTGTTTCTGTTATTGTCGATGCTACGGCTGCTGCTACACCTCATATACATGCTGGTATGTTTTCTTTTAAATACCAACTTCATTTGTGTTTAAGTGTGTTTTTGCTTTGATACCATACCACTTGTACAATATTTAAAATTCATTTTAAACCCCTTGTAGCGTAATGCTTTTTAACAATTCACTCATCATATTTTTTGTCTGGCCAAAGCTCTGCCTAATAAGGGCCAAATCTGGATGTTGTGACAAGGGAAGTGGCTTAATGTTATCAAATGCAAGGTTAAGGGCATAATTAAATCCTGGACTGTGTCTAGTCGATTTTCCCCAAAAACGAGTAATGGATAATATCGGTGGAAGATTTGATATCTTGCCGTTAGAATTTGATTGCATTCTTAGATATTATGAACAAACATAAATCATGGAACCGGATTTCTGAAAATATATTGGTGAGACTTGAGAGTCGCAGCTTCTTTTGAAATTTCACAGCAATAAATAAATACTGAAGGAAAATTGTTAAAAAAAATTGGTTTTTGTATTTGGTTACTGAATTTCAAGTTGACACTTTTGACCCCCCCCCCCCCCAATAATTTTGGTTCTTGTGCTAAGTTTACTCCACATGAATGAGATGTTTCGCTAGTAGAATTGCTTATCAGTAAACAAATTGGAGAAAAATTAAATCTCAAGCACATGATCAAAACAACAAATTGTGAGGCGATTTTAGCTTTTTGGGACCCCGTTGAATTCATTTGTATATATTCCTTTGTTTTGTCAAAGATTAAAACAAATTAATGGATGATTGTGAGCCAAGCATCTTGTTTTGCTTAGAAATTGGTCCAAATGACTGACGTGGATTTTTTTCATATTATCTATGAACCAGCCAATATCTTTGACATGCAAAACATTGGAGTAGCAACCCCAACTCTGCAGCAATGGTGTGAATCTCATACTTCATCTACCACTTCACCATTACTCTAACTAAACTTACTCTTGTGGTCCCTTACCTACTATTATTATATATTCATCTAAGCCTACTTTTTTTTAGTGAATAAATAAACAAAATGAAACAGTTCCGGTACTCCACTTATTGTTCTGTACATGATTGACTTGCTACTGTTTCTAGATTTGAATATTCTATAATTAAGCTAAACAGATTACAGATGGGTAAGTGATGAGTGTGAAAGTATTGTTTATTAGGTTTCTTAGATAGAGAGAGAGATATTGTGTAGCTTGTCCTTGGAATGATTATAGTGTTGAAGATTGACAGAAACAGAGAAAGAAAAGCAAACAATTAGGTTGCTGAGTAGGGTAGTGTAGCTATAGAGGTTTCTTTGCGTGAGGAGAAGATAAAAAGATAAAATAGTCCTCCAACTGGGCTTGAAAAACCCACTCTATGCTATCCTTTTCCTTCTCATGTTTCTACTGTTCCTTGCTCTCTTTTTTCTATTATATTCCCTTGGATATATTATTTATTTATGGTCTGTCTTTTCATCAATTTTAGTTACAGAAAGGAAAGGAAAACGTCGTCAAGCTTATCATCTTTGTTTAAAAATGAGTTCAAAATACTCTAAATACTATATAATTGGATTAAACATAGTGTAACTAAGTTGGCATGAATATTCTACTTGTATATGACAAAGGCAATAGTAAGCATAAGCAACATGAAGAAGAGTGCTCCTAAATAGTGTAAAAGACACGAACAGGAAACGAGTGAATGAAAGAGAGAAAAGTCCAAACAAAAGGATTCTTTCACACGGGTTTTAGGCATGAATTCATGGAGCTCCATCCACTTGTATTTAACCCATTTTCGTTGTACAAATGTATATGTTTCAATAATGTGGACAGCTATAGCTTTTTTTGGCACTAATTATAGTTTTTTTTTTCAATATATCATTCACTATTACTTAATTGATAACTACTCATTTCAAATCTCAGTTATTCTTTACATCACTATCAATTTTATCATTATTTACAGCTAATCCATCATAACTTCTTCAATTCACGAGTTCACATTAAACTCATGTATGAAGGTAAATAATTATGACCTCCCTGAGGATTGCGTTAATACACTACTACCTCTTTACGTTTTTTCAATGCAATTATCACCTCTATGAGTTTTGCTTTATTCAACCACTACCTCTTTCTTTTAATATTTTTCACTTTTCCATCTAAATGATTAATATTATGACAGAATTATCCTTTGTCTTCGTTTGTCCATTTAACCATATTTTCATTATATGGTCATATTATTACTTCATTTAAATAATTACATTATGTAATTTTTAGATAAAACAATGAAATAAATAATATGTGAAAATTATTTTTTTTATTATATTTTGTTAATAGTAATGAAAATTAATACCTGTGATTCTTTGCTCGGATTAGATTATATTAAGAAGTTTTGTATATAAAATTGTAAATGTAAGTGCACATTTTTTTAACAAAAATTAAAAGGTTGGGTACCATTTTCTTGTACTAATCTATTAATTTTTTTATATAAAATATTTGATATTGAATAATCTTGTTAAAAGATTAATATCACTGTTTAGATACTTTTTGTACTAAAACTGAAACCATAACTCATAGATTCTGAGGCTTTACAAGATTGACAATCTTTGTACTTGAAATATTGTCTGCGTTTTATGTCCATGTAAGTAATGTTGTAGCTCCATCCATCGCTATAATTTACATATTGAAATTGAGAAATGTCGTTGAGAATGAAGCATTTAGATGAATCTCAACTCAATTTTATCAAACTGCAAGAAAATGGTACAATGTCGTTTGAATTTTTTGTTACAAAATTGTGCATTTACATTTAAATGCAAAACGTCTTGATATATTATAATAACTGAGCAGGGTAGCATGAACTTTCATGATAATAAATATAATAAATAAATAATTTTTATGCGGCATTTAATTCATCGTTTTCATCTAAAAAATATATAATCCACTTACTTAAATGAAGTAATTATGCTTATATAATAAAAATATGCTAATGGATAAATGAAGAAAAAATGTAATTTTGTCATATTGTTAATTATTTAGATGGAAAAATGAAGAATATTAACAAAATGAGGTAGTAGTTTGATGAAAGCAAAACTTAGAGAGGTGATAATTGTATTGATAAAACGTAAGAAGGTAGTAATGTATTAGTACAAACCTTATGGAGGTCATGATTATTTAGCCCATATATAATTGCTAAAATTGTTTTCTTTATCCTCAAAATTGCTTTATGCTGAAAAACATGGGACATCGACGTTGAAGTTGCGCAATTATCAAAAGTGACAAAATGTCATATTTCTAAAAAATTACAATAATGATATTGTAAGGATAAAAGCTTTATTTTTGCTTAAGTTTTCACGTTAATTGTGCTATAATTAGACAGTGATTATCACAATTAAACAACATTTAAAGTTTATTAATTAGGCATCATGGTCCCCGACTCCGCCGAGATCTGTTTAAAATCCATTGGACAATAACATAGATGGAAGTAATAAAATTATAAATAACTCAGTAAATAATCAACCTTCCCATTTCCGCAAGCCATTTTGTTATTCTAATCAGTCCCAAGTTTTAGCCAACATTTTTATAAAACTTATATAATGTACATAAAAACCTACATAAGAAAACCAGGTTAACTTCAAATCATTAGCATATTTTCAAACTTGACTGATAATTGTATTAGTTAAAACTCTTTCTATTAGTAAATTTTAATTAGTACAGAGTTCTTATGTGATATATGAAAATTATTTCCTATTATTGAAAGAACTGGTCAAATAATCTGGAATTAATACCAGGGTATATATCAATTTCATTAAGGACAAAGATTGACATACATGGTGGGTGGTGGAACCCATTATACATAATAGGCACAAAAAAGTGAAAAGAGCATTTAAGTTTTGATAACATTATTGCTAATTTGTTAATTATTTTACATTAGGACATTCTCTTTTTTAAGCAATAGAGAAATGGTTTATTAATATATATAATGGATAGGAGATTAGATAAGTGGAAGGGTGAATTATTAGAAAGAATAAGGGGCCAATTGAAAAGAAGTAAAGAGAAGGAGGAGTGGGGCATGCATTTGATCATATCGTCTGTATTATATACTGTTTTTACATGACTTGGCTTTTTGCTCCATTTGAACTACCAAGCTTTTGGGTTTATTTCACCATTTGCAATTTCCTTACAACTACAGGCTACACCTTCCTTAGTTATTTCAATGAAGAAACCCAATATTTTGAGGGTGATCGGGTCGTATACATTCGAAGTTTTGGTTGTGAGTGTAAAATATAAGGAAACGCTATTTGATAGTTCAAAGACCGGTACAAATCTTCTTAACACTTTTTAAGTACTAACTAGAAACTAAATGTACATAACAAAACTAATTCATGAAATTTTTAGTATTAATCAGGATTCCCTTCGTGCTTTGATTACTAATTGTTATATCTACCTTATTACATGATTTTTTGAATTTACAATAAAAGAAACAAGATCTTTTTGTGCCAACAAATTTAGTTCTTGTCTAAATTGGTTTCAATTCAATTTAAGACAAATCCATTTTTAATGTAATAAATTGACTTTTTGACTTTTCGCCGCACCAAAAAAAATTAAGAAACACGAAATCGTGAGTTCAATCTTACAATCAACAAAACTGATAAAATGATAACTTATTTTTTTTTAAAAAATACTTTTTGATTTAATTGTTTAAGTGTGTGGATGTTAACCTGGTTGAGATGTTCGTCCTTAAACATTGATCATCCTTAATTTCGTTCCAGAAAGAATTTAGTAATATAAGTTATATCTCTATTTTCTAATTTCTTAGAAAATCAAAATACACATTATTTTCTGAAACTATTGAGAATTAGTGAGCACATTGAACCAAATAACTAAAAAATTTCATCTATTTGAATAGCATTAATAATGCTGGGTCCATGAGATGAAACTGAAATGTGGAAATTAAATAAGGGCATTGATTTGTGAATGAAAAAAGGCTGCTTTTATTTAGAAGTTTGTGAAAGTGAAATCAATTCATTAGGAAGCCTTCATATTCATATGATTATGGTTAAGGTAACATACAATGACGACTCACGAGTCACAAACTGATGCAATAAATTTACTGTGTATTAATTGTACAAACCCTTTAAATAATAAATAAAACTTTACTATTTTTATATATTGTCATCTACTTTTTCTTGCTAAATTATTTTCTGCCAACTTGTCAGATCACTTCCACTTTTTCATATTTTTGCTTCATTTGGTTCTCAATTATCTTTTTGAAAATAAGTGTCCATACACGATTTGATTGAAAAGCATTTTTTCTTCTCCAATAATTCAAATCAATTTAATTACAATAAATTCCTCCCCATCAAAGTGTTCTTGTCAAATAGTTAGTGATTTCAATTTTCAAAATAAGCAAAAGACTTAAAAAAATTCCCAAAAGAACTCTAAACAAAAATTATATAATCATATATAAACAGACTACAATATGGAGTAATATTTTTTTAAAGAAAAAAAGATGGTCTTCTAATTCTTTTGAATCATCAGAATACTATACAAAGAATAATTTTTTTGGTTCAACAAATTTAAGAGAACAATTTTCGAAGATTATGTGCATTATCCTCTGGCATAATCTAAGAATTATACGTGTTGTAATTAGAATATAATCTACTATTTACATTACACAACAATTAAGTAAAAAATTTACCAATCAGGTTTAGTTTGAATAGTACATCCACAAAGTAGGTGAAGTAATTAAGGTTCGAATCTTAACATTAGTAAAAAATTTGAATTAATTTGGAACATGTTATATTTCACTAACCTATTCATGTACCTTTTGTTCTGAAATTAGTAAAAATAAGAAGGCAAAGATCTTAATCTACTGGATTAAGATTGAAACTACGATCCTAATATTCATTTTTTCTGAGTTCATACTAAGATGATAAGTGAAATTTTTTGCTTCATGTTATTATAGTGGAACGACATAATTAAAGAATGAACAACGAAAAAGTCAATGGCCCACAGAGAAATGTTTTTGTTCCAGTCGGCGATTCGGTGAATTTCAACCACCTAGAAACTTGCAATATTGTTTTTTACAAAATATCAAAATAATAAGAAATTAAAAAATGGAAGTGTAGAAAAAGAGAATGCACGTGCAGTAGAGAACAGATTCAGCAAATTCTCTGTCACACGAAAATAATTGGACTTTCTTGTTTTTATTTATAAACTTATTTTGAGTTCTTTTGGTTAATTTGATTCACATAAGTCTATCTTCATTATATTGGGATTGGACCCCGATCGTACACTTAGTTCATTATAATGAGTTTTCAGTACGAATAATTTTACATTCACAAGTCAGAACTTAAAATCTTATTTAATTGATGGAACCAAACTGTTTACCACCTAGAACAACCGGTTTTATTGTGTGTTTATTAATTTATGCTTAACTTAGAATGTAATTGCTTACATGTCTAATTGCATCCATTAACATCTTCAATTGACTTTAACAAAAATATGTTATTCTAATGTTATATTCTTTCTCATATTTTTAATTTAAGTAATGAACAAATTTATTTTATATGTTTATTTTAATTAATATAGATCAAATTTACTGAAATATGTAATGTTAAGGATGATTCGTATAGAGCTAAATAAGTCTTGCCTTAGGACTTGAGTCTGGCATCTAGGTTCTTATTAAAGCATGACAGGAATCCTCAACGAAGTGAACATAAATTTCCGAATAAAAGATTCGTCAATGATAATATGTGAAATTTTCAATAAATAAAATGGCCAACATATTTGTGTAAAAAATGAATCTTTTTCATAAAATAAGAACCTTGAACTTTCTGTTGTTTTCAACTTGACCACATGGGTCTCACACAATATTAAAGTCGATCATACTTGATCCATTGGTACATATTTGTGTTGTGAAATATCAATTGTGCTAATAATTGTGGATGCAGGTTAATGAGGTTAGATGCATGCAAAGGTTTACTTTCCTTCGGGGATCGGATGTATTTTTTTAGATATCTTGTATTCCTTGGATATCGATGTATTCTAGGTGATTTGTATCCTTCATCTCAATATGTAATTAATATCCCATCGAATAGGTGCATTTACTTCCCCGCACTTTATTTGTTTATCACTTTTCGTATGTGTGCTAAAATAACATATGAGCCGAAAATATCTAGAATGAATTAGAATGTTATAAAGGTGGTAAAAAATTGTATAATTCAACTCAAATAACAATAAAATTGGTAACTTATCTGGACCCGAATCTCTGTACTACGGTATCGTTTAGGTTTAACGAATTTAAGTTGTACCGAATTTCCCAGATGAATTGTTCCAGGTGGAGACTCTGCATAACGTAAGCTAGAGATTCAGGCCTCGAATCTTTAAAATTCATACACTTTCACACCATAACTAATTTTCAAAAATCCTCACGCCCCATCTTACGGGGTCGGCACCTCACGACGATCGTGCGGGTTCGGAATATCGTCCGCTCACATAAATGCCCATTGGAATCGTATATGGGATTTGCATCTTTTGGTTAGAGTTGCGCTATTCTTGTGGCGACTCTCGACCAATTCTGTCTCAACTCTTCAACATTTGCAACAACAACATGTACAGGTGGATTTTTTGTGTCCAATTTTCCATGAGATTTGGAGGACCTTTTGCATGCTCATGTCACATGCAATTTTACTGTTTCGGGTTGGTCAAAGTTGTTTGGGGAAGGGTGGCCTTCTTCTATAGCTAAATTGTTTGATTGATGAGAATGAGGTTTAACTAAAAAGACCTTGATAATTGAGAAGGATGTATATTTTATGTGAAGTATTTGGGCAAGAAGAAATCATTGGGTGTATAATGAGAAGTTTAGATGAAATCACATGTGCTTATTAGTGAGTGGAATTCGGCTAACAAAAAAGAATCGGGTGTTGCTAACCCGAGTGCTACTTCTTCCCGGATAAAACCATTTGGATGGGTTAGATGCAACATTGATGCAAACTTGTTTGAATTGGGAAGTCGCCTAGGCCATGAATTTGTTATCCATGACTATTTTGGTAAGGTTTTGACTGCTAGATCTATATTGTTACCGGGTGGAGGAACACTTTTCAAGCCGATGCTATGAGTTGTAGAGAGGCACTCAGTTGGTTTAAGATCCGTAATTTTGATCACATAATCTTAGAGCCTGATGCTTTGAATATTGTTACGGTTTTAATAATGATTCCATTTTTCGCTCATATGAGTCTTATTTTGGATGATTGTAAGAACCTTATTAGTTTGTTTTCAAACATTCGTGTAGATTTTGTTAGCAGATCCACAAATCTAGCCATCAATTTGTTAGCTAGGACACTAGATTCTTCGACAAGTAGAGGGATATGGATATATTCATGTTCATCTTTGATTAGAGTTATTATTGCTTTTGATTCTATTTTAGTTGACTCTCTCTTCCGATAAAAAAAACGTTAAGAACAAATGTTTTTATTCATTCACGTTCCTACCTACAAAATATTTAGAAATGAAGAATATTTTTTTTAACTTATTTTTATCAATTCCAACAAAAATCGTAAAAATGAAATTAGATATCAACTATTATCGTGTCCAAAGATCGAAAACGTTGCTACACGTATGAAAAGTCGAGATTAAATCACGGTGAATCGGATATCAATCAATTTTCATGATTTCTGCAACATCGAAATATCGATAACGACAAATTAACAGAATTTTACGTCGTAGGACGAAAACCCAAGGGAGAGAAAAAATGGAAAGAAATGAAAATTTCATAAAAAATCTTTTAACTGTTAGGATTGAATATCCCACATCGCTCTTAGACGATCCACTGAGCTTGTATAAAAGTAGGGTCCTAAAGGTCTTAACTTGAATGACGCGTTTTAAAGCCGTGAGGTTAGCCGTGAACGGCGCCAAAGCGGACAATATCGTTCAGGCTGTTTATAACACGTTATCAGCACGATCGCGATGAGGGGGTGTGTTAGGATTGAACATCCCACATCGCTCTCAGATGATCTACTGAGCTTGTATATAAGCAGGGCCCTGAAAGTTTTAACTTGAATGACGCGTTTTAAAGCCGTGAGGTTGGCCGTGAACAACGCCAAAGCGGATAATATCGTTCAAGCTGTTTATAACACTAACATCTAATTATAAAGGAAAAAATGGTAAAATATTTCTTTTAACACTTATTGAAATAAGTACACATACATTTAAATCATATTATTAACAATTAGGTCCTTAACCTTATTCATTCTCCAATTTAATCCAATTAACTAAATTGAATCAGATCTTAAACTTGATTGACATATTTACAATCGGACCGGGTATTTCCAACAAGTTTAACCAAAAACTACATACTCGTAAATTTACAAATGTATAATTTTATTAGTAAATAAACTTATAATTGAAAATAATATAACCTCAAACATGGAAAAAAGATATCTATACATATGTATATACACATATATACATATGTATATACATATATGTGTGTGTGACGAAACCAAATCCATACTAACATATTTTATTTTTTTATAATTTAATTCATTTAACTCATGTCGTTAAAACTTGACCACATAAAAGTAATGATTTTGTCCCTAAAATAATAAATAAAAAAATTAAACGAAATTTAAAATATATAACGTTAGAATTTGAATATTAATATAGTGCAAGAGTATGAACTGGAAACTGTGGATTGTCAAGGGTATGTAACCGGCAAGCAAAAAAGTAAACCACATCATGGTATGTTTCCAAATTCCAATTCAACAATTTAAGTTTTAAAATATTATACATAAATTAGAAAAGGGAATTTAACTTTTATATATAAATACACATCATCTGTCACATGTATAGTACACTAAGGTCACTTTTCTCTTCTTTCGCCGTTAACAATAAACCTTATAAAACTCTGTTCTTCAACAACAATAGATTTAGTGACTTCTCTCTTTACACTTCCCTTCTTAATTGCAGAGCTCAACAATGGACAAAATGGAAGAAGAAGAAGTTGCAATGAATACCAAAAATCAACATAATCAGAAGAGGAAGAGGGGTGGTCTAATTACCATTCCATTTATTCTGGGTATGAACAAATTTTAAATTTTATAACAAAATGTATTTCTGTGGGTCTGTAAAGTTAAAAAGATTGCATTTTTATGTTCTTTTTGTCATGTCTATGAGAATTGAAAAAATGGGTTTATGTTTAAAAGAGTGGACTTTGAAATTTGAGCTTGAATTTGGCAGGAAATGAGAGTTTTGAAAGATTGTCAAGCTATGGGATTCTGCCAAATATGATATTTTACTTAATGAAAGATTACAGGGTTGGAGTGAGTAAAGGTGCAAGCATAATCTTCATTTGGAATGCTGCTTCTAATTTCATGCCTATTTTGGGTGCTTTCTTCTCCGATTCTTTCTTTGGTCGCTATTTCACCATTGCCCTCGGCTCTATCTGCAGTTTCTTGGTAAAGTTTTTTACTTTTTTAAGCCCTTATTATTTTTAAATTTTCAATATCAAGGGATCGATTAGTTTCTTAATTATGTTTGTGGTACATGTTCCCGGAAGAAGAGCTTTTAATCATTGCAAAAAAACTGGCTTCGCATGTGAAAACTGAAAACTGGACCACCTCGTACTTGGTTGTTGGGTTACCAGATAGTCATATTGTTCAATTCTATTTAATAAATAAACAATTAGCTCTAAACATGATTACATAGGCTTCTCTGATAAATATTTATATATTTCTTTTCAACTTTATGGATCTGTCTACTTTATCAAACCTTTGGTGTATGGTCAAAAGATTCAATTTTGAATAAGACTAAGCCTTAAAAAGTGCTTAGTTTGCAAGTTAAACCGACTGTTCAGCCATGTGGAAATGTGGACTAAATTGAAAAAGTTTGTTTTTTGATGTACTAACCGGAATCACATGAAAAACTAACGGATGCAGGGGACAGTTCTTCTATGGTTAACCGCCATGGTTCCACAAGCAAAGCCTCTGCCTTGTATTGCAGCCACTGGAAGCTGCAAAGCCCCGACGGCCAGCCAGATGGCTTTGCTTTTGTCTTCGATGGCCCTTATTTCGATCGGAGCTGGCGGTGTTAGGCCATGTTCTCTAGCATTCGGTGCCGATCAGTTGGACAATAGAGCAAACCCGAAAAAAGATCAAATCTTGGAGAGCTTTTTCGGGTGGTACTACGCTTCGACATCTGTTTCGGTTGTGATTGCATTGACCGCTGTTGTTTACATTCAAGATCATCACGGTTGGAAAGTCGGTTTCGGAGTTCCCGCGATTCTTATGTTCCTTGCCGTGGTATCGTTCTTCATCGCCACTCCTCTTTTCATTAGGAAAAAAGCCACCACGAGTTTGCTGACCGGATTCGTACAAGTTATTGTTGTTGCTTTCAAGAACCGAAATGTTCGGTTCCCCGCGGACGATAAATACCATGCCGGGAAGAGCTCGGAGTTCAATTCTCCTACGGAGAATCTAAGGTATAGTTGTGGTATAGTTTGGTAATAGAAAACAAAACATTGAATAAAATATGAATGTCGATATCTAATTTTTGAAGCTTAATTAGGTTTTTGAACAAGGCTTGCATCATCCTAAACCCCGAAGAAGACTTAGCATTGGACGGAACGACTTTAAAACCGTGGAATCTTTGCACGGTGGAGAAAGTAGAAGAAGTCAAAGCTCTTGTAAGGGTCATACCGATGTGGTCCACCGGGATAGTGATGTCACTGAGTACTAGCCAAGGCACGTTTCAGTTGCTTCAAGCGAATTCCATGGACCGACACCTTACCTCTAAGTTTCAAATCCCGGCTGGCACGTTTCCGGTTTTCCTAGTATTGTCCATGGCATTGTGGATCATTCTCTACGACCGCGCAGTCCTACCATTGGCCTCGAAAATCAAGGGCAAAAATGTCCGAATCAGCGTAAAACTAAGGATGGGACTCGGCCTAATCATTTCGTGCATCGCCATGATGGTTGGAGGAATAGTCGAAAACATACGACGAAAAAGAGCAATCGAAGAAGGGTATTTGAACAACGCTAACGCGGTTGTAAAAATGTCGGCATTCTGGCTAGTGCCTCAGTTTTGCCTGAGTGGGGTAGCAGAGGCGCTAAACGCAATTGGGCAAACCGAGTTCTACTATACCGAGCTTCCGAAGAGCATGTCTAGCATTGCGGGAGCGCTTTTCGGGTTGGGAATGGCGGTGGCGAGCTTGTTAGCCAGTGTAGTGTTGAATGCTGTTAATGACATAACATCAAAAGGAGGAAAAGATGGATGGGTTCCAAATAATATTAACAGGGGGCGTTATGATAATTATTATTGGCTATTTGCAGTTATGGGTTCAATTAATTTGGTGTATTTTGTGGGGTGTTGTTGGGCATATGGACCTTGTAAGGAGCAAATTACTAAGGTTAGTGATGGTGGCAATGGATTCAAAGAAGAGGAAGAATTGTCTATAAGACAAATTATTAATAAAAATTAAGGAAGTTCAGTCCTTATTTAAGGAGAAGACTAGAGTTTTTTTTGGTAAAAATAAAAAAAGAACCAGATTTTTAAATATTATGACTGGTGTGATTTTTTTGTGTATAGTGTGAAGCATCATTTATCATCTTTTGAAAGTGTTACTAATTAATCATCCTTTTGAACTCTTCATATTACCTATATATAATATATATAAAAGGGAAAATTGATATACCTGAAAATACAAACTTGTAAAAATAAGCGTTTTCTTCTAAAATTTCTAAGTGTTTTCAATTTGATAATTTGTATTGTTGAATTTTGTGAGTTGTATCTATTTTTGTGTAAGAGTATGTATTCCCCCACCTATTCAATGAATGAAGCATGTTTGAAATTAAGAGCATATCCCTGAAATGTATGCATATCTGTCGCATGCTATTGTCCACTTTTAAATGTTTACATATTATTATTGTTGTCTTTAATGCTAACTTTAATTTCTTTACACATAATCAATTTCATAATTTTGTTATATCTTAAGGTCTGTTTTGTAGCAGGATTTGTTTATGATTTATCTGTTGTTGCTAACTCACTGTTGCCTTTTTGTATTATTAAACAACTAACAATAGTTGTTGAATAGACATAATAAAGTATTTCAAATTATTGAAAAAAAAGTAGATATATAATGTTAGAGAATTGGGTGTTATAACGTTTGGTTTTCTATTTATTCATTTTATAGGCAATGGAACACAATAAAAGGACTAGGAAAAAAAGAAATTGAAGTTTGAATACTTGATAATTACTTTTTTTGATTATGTAATTTCATGAATCAACAAAGAAAGCTTTGTAGTTCTTTTAAGCTTTGTAGTTCTTTTAAGCAAAGATAAATGAATCATCGTCACCTCAATCTAATTTCAAATATCACTTTAACTTGTAAAATAACTATTGACCCTCTCTATTCGACAAGCAATTTGTCCAAGTTAAAGGGGTATTGATGTATTTGATCTTTACTTAATAATGTAAAAGAATAGTTTGCTAGACCTCACAGAGTAAATAATTATAAAGGTTTGCATAAATATAATATTACTTCCATATATTTTATCAATATAATCATTATATCTTTATATTTTATTTTCATCAAAATATAACATATTTCAATTATGTTTTTCCACTTTTTCATCCAAATATATACATGATATACTGATAAACTTGTCATTTCTTCATTCTTTGTACTTTTAACTTATTTTTAGACTTATTCGTTGGGCGGACCGGGCTTAGTGAGTTTTTGATTAAAAACGTTATCCTAAGCCCGGCCCAAACCCATATTTTAGAACTTCGGGTTCGTGTCGGGCTTACAAGATCATTCCTAAGCCTGGCCTAAGCTCATAGATATTTTTATTGTAATTTTTTTAATAAATTAAATAGAAAAAATATATTTTAAATCAAAAAATGTTTAAATTTTTTAATATCATTGCATTTTTTACTTAAAATATTTAATATTTAATAATATTTATTGAAATCAAATATACAAATTTTATAGAATAAAATATAAAATCTTAGAATAAAATATAAAATCTTAGAATAATTACAAATTTAATGTATAAATATATAATAAATAAATAAAATTATTCGAAGGGCCGGGCTCGGGCCGGGCTTGGATATTTATATAAAAACCAAGCTCGGCCCATAAATATTCAGGCTTTGATAGGCTCGGGCTCGGGCTCGGGTCAGGCTTTTCTAAAAAACTAGTGTCCAAGCCTGGCCCATTAAAATCGGGCCAGGGCCGGGCCTGGCAGGTTACCCGACCCTCCAACATGTCTACTTATTTTTCACAACATACTTTATATACAATTATTTTCAATGTGATTGTAATTTTTCTGATCTTATAGATTTATATTTTAATAGTCTGAACTCGTGATTATATTGATTGTTATATGGAATCAATATTGATTGTTAATGGAATCAATATACACAAAAATATATTACTTTTAAGCTTGTACATTTGTAATGGCATTGTTTTAACACAAAATGAAAAGATATTATTAAACTTTGCGATGATTAAGAAATCAGTCTCTGTTTTTCAATATTATATTTTGTTGACGGGTTGTGGGAGTAGATATTGAAAACACAGATACTTATTTATTATGATATCATATTTAGTGCTCAACCCAAACTTAAATAAAGGAGAGCAACAGAGCAATCGAGTATATGAGAACTAACATTTCAAATTTCAAGTTATGTTTGTATGAGATTTACAAATGTTTGACAATCATGGAAATAAATAAATCACGATATAATCTAGAATATGTTAGGAGAGTTAATTAAAAGAAATCATGAACAAAAACCGATAACAAAAGAGATGAAAAATAACAAATGCAAAGAGATATATCAAAAATAGTCAATGATAAAATTGTTAGTGAAAATAAGGTATATGCATAAAGAATAATAATGATAATTTGTCAATATATCATTTATTTAGGGTGTTGCTATACACCGCCCGGTATTACTTCGCGCCACCCGTATTTTTTACAAATACGGACATGAAAGGACAACTAATATACGTAGGCGGACAAAATTTCCGCCTACGCTACATCACGGGCGGATGTGAAATCCGCCAATATTTCATCATCGGTGGACCCGGTGTCCGCCCATTTACGGCATAGGCGGATACCGAGTCGGCCAACATTCCTACATGGGCGGAATTTATTTCCGCCCTGATGGAGACATTGGCGGACACGGTATCCGCCCATGCCGCTGATAGGCGGATATCATGTCCGCCTATTATGCAACATAGGCGGATATCATGTCCGCCTATATGGCTTGTTAGGCGGACTAGATATCCGCCTATTTGTTGATATTGGCGGATATCATGTCCGCCTAAATTAAAAAAACCGGCAGAAATATCACCTAATGGACGGTTTTTCCCTCCGTTTACTTTTTACAACTTTTAAATTATTCAAAGAATATTATAATTCTTAAAAAAACAATTTTTTTTGTAATTTTTTGTATCTAAATATTTATAAATATTTGATTCTCATGCTTGTAATTTATTT
>CATIWQ010006167.1:0-39955 GCA_949673415.1 Euphorbia schlechtendalii
CGGAAGTATTTATAGGGGGTTGGGTGAATGTTGGGGAATCTCCAACAGTGGAGATTCCCCGCTGCTGGCTGCAGCGCCAGCAACTTTTTTTTTTTCTTGTTTAGTCAAAGAACCGAAACTATTTGTTTCGGTTCTTTGACAAGTCTGCAACCGAGGCAGACTTTGTCTGCCTCGGTTGCAGCGCAGTGCAAGAACCGAAACAAAAAGTTTCGGTTCTTGCACTTTAATAAAATAAAAAAAAAATTTGTCAAAGAACCGAAACTTTTTGTTTCGGTTCTTTGACATGCCTGCAACCGAGGCAGACTTTGTCTGCCTCGGTTGCAGCGCAGTGCAAGAACCGAAATAAAAAGTTTCGGTTCTTGCACTGTATTTAAAAAAAAAAAATTATTAGAAATGACAGAAAAAGTTTCGGTTCTTGTACAATTAAGAACCGAAATATTTTTTGTCATTTCTTTCTTGGTTAAACCAGCTCTATTTTGGGATTTAAATCTTAACCCAACTATATTTTGTTACTTTTTATCTACAGAAGCATTATTCTGGTTCAAAATCCTTATAAAATATATATAATTTATCAATTAAACAGTAATATTAAAAATTCAAACTTGTTAACATAATCTCGAACTTTGTACAATAATTAAGATTCTAAACTCTAGCTATGCTAGTATAATTAATAATTATGGTACCTATATATAGTACAAATATATAAGTAATCTCATTTGATCTTGTGGGGTACTTTACTTTGCTGAAGATGGGAAATTAAATATTTTCAGTTATACAAAATACATATTACAGCAAATCAAGAACTTGAGTTGTGAACTAAAAAAAAGTATGAATTAAGAAAGTAAACTACCCATGTTTATATCATATAAAACAAAGGGAATATTTGCTTCAATTATTGTTTTATGAAAATGGCTGGTAATTATGTTGATTTATTTTTATAAAATGTATTTTTGTAAATTAGCTATAACAAAAAAATTGATTTTCAACTAATTATACAAAGCAAAAGCATAAAAGAAAGGCCATTGCCTAAAAGCAAGATCACATCATTATAATACATATAAAATAACAAATTAATTAATCTATGCAAAACAACAACAAAAATGCACAATACAAAATAATAATTTAAACATGACAGTCATAGTCAAACTTTGTTGAAAAATATTGTTTCCCACCACTAGCAATTAAAAATATAAAAAAATAAAAATGTAATATAACCAAATCACTAATACAATAAAATACTCTATTAAAATCAAATTAAAAAATATTTAAAGGTTGCTACATGGAATATCACTTCTCACTATCTTCCTCCCTATATATAATGCAATCAAATCATGGTATCTTAAAACACAAATTAATGTGTTAATCTTGTGCAAAGATTTGGAAATCAGAATTTTACTATGAGTTCATCGATTAAGAAGAATGACGAGATGACCCGAAGCCCCGAGAGAAAATCGATAGGCACAATTTTCAGATATGCAGATTGGGTTGACATATTGTTAATGGTGATGGGCACAATTGGTGCCATTGGAGATGGCATGTCAACTAATATTCTGCTAGTTTTTGCAAGCCGTTTAATGAATAGTTTGGGATATGGTCAAAGTCAACACAATCAGTCTGCCAATTTTATGGTTCAAGTTCAAAAGGTTACTTCTCCAAACTTCAATTTTTCTTTACTTTCTCTCTTTCTATTTTATTTTTCTTGTTTAATTTGTTACTTTTTTCGGTTAACAGTGCAGTTTAGAGTTTGTATACTTGGGATTAGCAATCATGGTGGTAGCTTTCATGGGTAATTTCAATGACTTTTTCTATTTCCAATATTTCTCTTGCTTTGAGTTTTTAGGGCAAAAACAGTACTTAATTAGGTTCTATGTTTTGAAGAGACATGTCTTAAAACACCAAACAGTTAGCACTAAAAATAAATGAAATCATTTTGTGAAACCCTAGAACCTCATTTCTCCATTTTAAACTTTTCTCTTTAAAATATATAGGAGCTGAGCAATTGCTAATAAAAAACCCTCTTCAGTTACACAGAGATTAGAGTTATTAAGTCTATAGATTATAGGCCTAAAACCCTTCTAAAGTCTAAGAAACTAAGTCTTGACTTTGACAAAATTTGGCTGAATCTAAGTATATGCAAATAAGGCAATAAACTGCCCAAAAGTCACTGATTAAATGAGTAATGCAGAAGGTTACTGTTGGAGCAAAACCAGCGAGAGACAGGTACTGAAAATCCGTTACAAATATTTGCAATCGGTTCTTCGACAAGAAGTCGGGTTTTTCGAGTCACAAGAAGCAACAACTTCTGAAATCATCAACAGCATATCAAAAGACACTTCTCTCATCCAAGAACTCCTCAGTGAAAAGGTAATTAAACAAACTAGTCTAAAAATCTGTTAAAGTTAGACTAATAATCCTAAACCTTCGATAAAATAATTTTAATGGTTGAGATTTACGACAGGTGCCGATATTTGTGATGCACGCTACGGTATTCATATCTGGAATAGCATTCTCGACGTATTTTTCGTGGAGATTATCGATAGTAGCATTCCCAACTCTACTTATACTAATAATTCCAGGAATGATGTACGGGAAATACTTGATTTACTTGGCAAAAAAGGCGCAGAAAGAATACGGGAAAGGCAATGCCATAGTAGAGCAGGCATTGAGCTCGATTAAGACAGTTTATTCATTCACTGCAGAAAAGAGAATAACTGAAAAATACAGTGAGATATTGGAAAGAACATGTTGGATTGGAATAAGGCAGGGAATTGGGAAAGGAATAGCAGTAGGAAGCACGGGATTGTCGTTTGCAATTTGGGCATTTTTGGCTTGGTATGGAAGTCGTTTAGTGATGTATAAAGGAGAAAGTGGAGGAAGGATTTATGCTGCTGGAATTTCTTTCATCTTGGGTGGACTGTACGTACATTTTTTTCACCTTGTTTTTGCTTTGCTTTTACTAAAATTCGAATTTTTCGTGATGAATAGATCATTGGTCGTCTGGATAAGGATTTAATGGTTAAATCTTAATCATTCATCCAGTTTTAATGGTTAAAATTAAATTTTATTTATTTGTAAAATCTACAATGGAATTAAATGTCAATCATTAAAAATGGATGAATAATTGAAATTGATTGAAATTTACAAATTTTGTAAAGTTAAAATTCAGAGAATCCTTTTACTTATCAGTTCAAAATCACTGTAACAATGTCATATCAGAACAATATAGCTGATATGACACAATAGTGGGTATGGTAGAGAACCGGTTTATCATCTACGCAAAGCAGACCAGAAATGAAAATTCTCTACTGTTGGTAGACAGACAATTGCAGAGTAAAGTCCAATGTCAGGAAATCAATGGCTAGAAATATTTTGAAAGTAAATTTATACTAAATGTTCAAACCTATCCTAGCCATTGGTTTTGAAATCGGTGGTCAGTTTTGGTTGGACTTTACTCTGACGTTGTCTATCAACTGCAGTAACCTTTTTCTTATAGCAGACCTATTGAGGTCTCTATTATGATTATAGAAGTGGTTAAGAACCTAATCATAGTCAAACTGTTGGATATTGTGTGAATAAAAAGATTCAAGAGTATATTTTCTTATCTTTACTTTCTTTTTTTGTTAAAAAGGTTATAAATTTATGTTTAAATTCCATTAAAGCATAGCCATCATTTTATGTAACTTTATCCACAAATTAACTTTAAATAGATTTAATAGTTTAATAAAACCCATAAATTAAGTGTGGTTTAGGGCTTTTTACATAAAATAATGTCTTTCCTTGATTATATAGCATTTTTTTGTAAAATAGGTTTATAATTAGGTAAATCTCTATGAACACAATAATTATTAGGCAGTAGTTTGTTGTTTGAGTCCTCTTAGATTTTATGCATACTCAAATTTTTGTTTTTGGATGACATTCCGTCTCAAATGGTGAAAAGATAATGAAATTTGGATTCACGCCGGTTCATTGTCATCCCTAGTTTGAAACTATTTGATGAAAAAAAGTTGAATACTCATTTCTCATTGATTCGTTGATGCTGATTACAAAATAATAATTTACTTATTCAACAAATTATAAATGACAGTTTATTAGGTCAAGATTAGTGGAGTTTCTTTTTTGAAAGATACCTATTGCTTTTCGAAAGTTGCTTTGTATAATTAGTCGAATAATGAACATGTCTAATCTCTTTTTGGAAAAGTTATAAAGTTTTTTAAAAAATAAGTTAGGAAAATGACAATATTTTTCTAATTTATTTGGAATATTCACATTTTGCTTCAAGTATTCCTTCTGTTTGTCATTGTGTGCTTCAAGCTTGTAATGTCATATCACACCTTCATACATACATAAATAGGTGAGCAAACTTTTCGCCACTTTGCCATTTTTAGTAAAAAATAATTTATAGATATTCACATGTTTTCCACCTGCCTCTAGATAAGTGTGTGTGAAACATTTCATCATAAAAAGTGGTGTTGATACCGTAAAAACCAATATCAAACTCATTTAAGTAAATGAACACATGTGTTCTTTTAAATTCATTTACTATTTTTCTTATTAGACTAATTGCAAATCTTGAGGGAAAATTGAAATTATCTTATATCAAGCAGCTTAAATTGTACATGCTCTTCAAATGGTAACTATGTATGCTAGTGATTTATGAAATATCGAATTAATTAATTAATTTTATCCTTAACAATTCCATAATATTAGAGAAGAAGTATATTAACCTATGAAATTCTTTTTTAATCACAGCATTCATTCATGTTACGTTTTGCAGATCTCTGGGAATGGCAATTCCTGACTTAAAGTACTTCACAGAAGCCTCAGTAGCCGCGACAAGAATATTCCAAAGAATTGACAGAATCCCCGAAATCGACAGCGAAGATTCCAAGGGACTTATATTAGATAAAACACAAGGCCAAATTGAATTCCAACACGTAAAATTCACATACCCGTCTCGCCCGGATTCCATTGTCCTTAAAGATTTCAGCCTCACAATTCAACCAGGAAAAACAGTTGCTTTAGTAGGGGCAAGTGGAAGTGGAAAATCAACGGCTATTGCGCTTCTACAGAGATTCTACGACGTCAATGCTGGATTCATCAAGATCGATGGAGTTGATATTAGAACCCTGAATTTGAAATGGATAAGGGAAAAAATGGGTCTTGTAAGTCAAGACCATGCTTTGTTTGGGACTTCAATTAAAGAGAATATTTTGTTTGGGAAACTTGATGCATCAATGGAGGAAGTTACAGCTGCTGCTATGGCTGCCAATGCTCACAACTTTATAAGGCAACTCCCCGAGGGTTACGAAACAAAGGTATGTATTGTTTCATTAATGTCACTGACTTCGATTTGTGTTTGTTATCGTTTTTTTTCCTCGAGTTTTCTATAATAGATTATGAGTCGTAACATGTCAAATGTGCTAATGCACTAATGCTATGTATCAGGTCGAAACTTTTCGAATCGTGCAAAAAAAAATTGATTGTGGCACTAGGAGTAGACTGATTAAGAACTGTTGCAATAACTATACCACATCTATACCTTTCATATATCGCATGATCATAGCAATAGCGAACTAATCCGGTCCAAGATTTAAATTTTTTTTCCAATTTGTGATGTTTAGCAAAATTGTTTAATCATACAAAAGTTGCGGTTCGGCACCATCGTGATGTCGATATGGTTCGTGTTTATTTGACACGGTATGGGTAAATTTAAAATAAGAAAAATTAAATACGAGACATAAAATGAAACAGGTGGGAGAAAGAGGAGCACTTTTATCAGGCGGGCAAAAGCAACGAATCGCCATTGCGAGAGCCATCATAAAGAATCCAGTGATTCTCCTACTAGACGAAGCAACAAGTGCTCTTGATTCCGAATCCGAAACAATAGTCCAAAATGCCCTTGATCAAGCCTCAATGGGAAGAACAACACTGGTAACTAGTAAACATTATTACAAAAAATCGCATAACCTTTTCGGAAACTCAACATTATTACAACTTATTGCATAACATTTTTTGGAAAATCTCAACAATCTCATTCTCTTAATTTTCAGGTGGTTGCTCACAAGCTCTCGACAATCCGAAACGTTGACCTTATCGCGGTGGTCAACAATGGAAGCATTATCGAAACAGGTTCACACAACGATCTCATTAGCACAACAAACAGCCACTACGCGAAACTCGCAAAAATGCAAAGGCAATCCAGTTGCAACAGCCACGATCAAAACATCGACCAGACACTTATTTCATCTGTTGGGCGAATCAGCACGGGGAGATCAAGTCCAAGTGTATCCGTCTATACCAAATCTCCTATACCCGGTATAGAACCCGAAAAACCTCGACTAACAAACCCTCGGCCCTCCTTCTTTCGCCTTCTCAAATTCAACTCTCCCGAGTGGAAGCAAGCCCTAAGCGGGACCCTCTCGGCCGCCTTATTCGGCGCTGTCCAGCCTGTCTATGCCCTAACCATCGGAGGAATGATCGCAGCATTTTTCGCCCCGACACACGCCGAAATCCAATCGAGAATTCGAACCTACGCCTTAATATTCTGCTCTCTCTCGATCATCTCGATGACCTTAAACATCGTACAGCACTACAGCTTCGCCTACATGGGCGAGCGCCTCACAAAGAGAATAAGGCTAAGACTCCTCGAGAAGATGTTGACTTTCGAGGCGGCGTGGTTTGACCAGGAGGAAAACTCGAGCGGGGCGTTGACCTCCCGGCTAAACCACGAGGCCTCGATGGTCAAAACCCTAGTCGCGGACCGAGTCTCTCTGCTAGTCCAAACCACATCAGCGGTCTCGATCGCGATGATCATGGGACTCGTCGTGGCTTGGAAACTCGCGCTCGTGATGATCGCGGTCCAGCCACTAACCATCCTTTGTTTCTACACGAGGAAAGTGCTGCTCTCGAGCATCACCACGAATTTCGTGAAAGCGCAAAACAAAAGCACGCAAATCGCGGCGGAAGCGGTGCAAAACCACCGGATCGTGAGCTCGTTCGGGAGCATGGGAAAAGTGTTGGAAATTTTCGACAAAGCACAGGACGAGCCGAGGAAAATGGGGAGGAAAAAGTCGTGGCTGGCGGGGATCGGGATGGGATCGGCGCAGTGCTTGACGTTTATGGCTTGGGCGTTGGATTTTTGGTTCGGTGGGGTTTTGGTGGAGAAAAGAGAGATTTCAGCCGGTGATGTGTTTAAGACATTTTTTATATTGGTAAGTACAGGAAAGGTTATTGCAGAAGCAGGAAGTATGACTTCTGATTTAGCCAAAGGTTCAGCTGCTGTTGCTTCTGTTTTTCATGTTCTTGACAGGAAATCTCTCATTTCAGCTTCATCACACGTAAGTTTTTCTTTCTAGTTATTCTTCGGTCTTTGTTTGTGGATTCATACACAGTATATTTTAATTCGTTAGCTGTTCATCGAAATTTAGTGGGAAGATAGTAAAAATTGGACCCGTGTTTTTGTTTTTTTGATAAAGTATTGTTTGGTTTTCCATGTGACATTGAATTTTCAAGAAATTGCATTTATGATGTGGTTTTTTATTGTTATGAAAATCGCATTTTTTTCCGTCGGAGTAGATCTGGATCCATAGAGTGAATCTAAGATTCTAAATCCACCTTGAATGTGTCGGTTCACGACTGATTTGGAGATGGATTGCTTGATTTGGTCCATTCATCAACTATTTTTTTGTGAACAAAAATAGGACATGGTGTCAAATACAAATCTGGAAAACAAATTAAACAATTTTTTAAAGTGTGGTCATAGAAAATGATGATAATTCTGTTGATGTTTCCCTTGATAATGAACAATTATTAGTCAAATCAGTTTCAAATTTTAAGAACTTTATGATTGGTGCAAAAGTCTCGTGATGATAGAGGTTAAAAAGTTCAGGTTTACTATTTACACTAAACAAATTAAATTTTAATTTTAATTCTCGATTCTAATCAGCAGGGTGGAGATGGAGGCCGTGGAATTAAGATGGAGAAAATAAGAGGAAAAATAGAGTTCAACAAAGTAGAATTTGCATATCCTAGGCGGCCGGATTCATTAATCCTACGCCAATTTAGCTTAGAAGTAAGGCGAGGAACAAGCATTGGATTGGTAGGAAAAAGTGGATGTGGAAAATCAACGGTTGTTGGACTAATTCAAAGATTCTACGATGTTCAAAGAGGTTCGGTCAAAGTTGATGGAGTTGACATTAGAGAACTAGATGTTCACTGCTACAGAAGTCATACCGCCCTTGTTAGCCAAGAACCCGTGTTGTATTCCGGAACTGTACGTGACAACATCGTCTTTGGCAAGCTTGATGCATCGGAGAATGAGATTGTTGAAGCGGCCCGGGCCGCAAATGCTCACGAATTTATCTCGTAAGTACAATATTTTATTTCTCTATTCTGTTATGTTATTTTCAACTTATAAGTAGATTGTTAAACTGAACTGAAATGTACTTATTATAGATTAAATTTATGAAACATTTTCACTAGCTTTCATTTAAGAAAAATTGTTAACTATATTTGTTAATTTTAGAGGAATTTGACCATAAATTTTGAAAACATGAGGTATAAGGCTAAGTTATATATGTTCATAAACTTTTAAACATGCATTAATTGCATATCTATAATATGGCTTATTTGTGTGTAATGTAGATCATTAAAAGAAGGGTATGAGACAGAATGTGGAGAAAGGGGAGTGCAGCTATCAGGAGGCCAAAAGCAAAGGATAGCAATAGCAAGAGCTATAATTAGAAACCCAACAATACTACTTTTAGATGAAGCAACAAGTGCACTCGATGTCCAATCCGAGCAACTTGTTCAAGAAGCCTTAGATAGAATCATGGTTGGAAGAACTACAATTGTCGTGGCTCATCGCCTTCATACCATTACAAATCTCGATTCAATTGCATTTGTAGCCGATGGAAAAGTCATTGAAAGGGGGACTTATGCTCAACTTAAGAGTCAGCGAGGCGCCTTCTTTCAGTTAACAACCCTTCAAACTTAAACATGCATTTCAATATATGTATCTATAGTAATGTTACTGCTCAAAATAGTATCAATTGCCTTTGAAATATAATTTGGTCTATTAAGTTAATATTAATTGTGTCCTTCAAATTAGAACTTTCTCTATAAATTAGTCACAATATTACATGTATTATCAATGCTAATGTGTAAAAAGTATCAATTATATGTTGATCACATTACTTTTATGGACCAATTTGAAAAAAAAAAAAGTTGTGGCCTTAATAGTACTCAAATTTTAGTAGGAAACAAATTGAATGGCAAACGAATTTCGGAGTGCTGAATTAAAAATTCTTTGTCAATTTGATCTATACGGCATACATTTATGAATTTTGTTAATTTGCTATGCAATTTTACACTTTTTGGTCCTTATTTTAAAGGATATATGTATGCAGTAGCTATAATTTTGGGCATTCAATGGCCAGTGAACAAATGCAATCTCGGGTCAATATGGCCAAGCTATAATTTTCATATATAAAAGTAAAATATGAATTAACATATGGGATGGGTAAAAAATTAAACATAAATTAGAATTGCATGTACAAATGGTAACTAATAACGGCCGAAAAATCTCATTTCTTATAAAAAAAAATATGAATTATAATGAAAATTTAATCCATTCAGAGCCATCAATGAAGCCAAGTGTTATAAAAGGCTTAGCTTCCTCATATGTAAGCTCTCTAGACCATGACACTCTCCCTGCAAAGCTAGCACCTGGTCCTGTGCACTTATATTGCCCATAGAACACAGTCCTGTCACATTCCAAAAAGAAATAAATTCAACAATTTTGTACAACTCCAAATATGAAGGTGAAATGTTCTGATTTTGATATACACTTTCTTCGAGCATTTATATCAATATGTATTAAAAGAATGGTTCCATGCCATAATTAACACGATTGTGTCATCTAGCGTTCAAATCCGGTCGAAACCGATCGACAGATGATTACAAGATCTTATTATTCACCATATGCACAATGTTCTAAAGTTCTACTGACTACCCACTTATTATTTAACTATCAAAAACAAAATTTTGGTATCCAATTTACAACAAGTTCTTTATACAATGGACAAGCTAAAAATGCCAAATACAAACATTGTCTACACAAAAATACAAACATTAGATCCTAGCAATATGCCATGTAATAGTGGCGTGGCGAAACAAACCCCAAAGGTTTGAGGTGCATTACACGTAGACTGTGCAGTACTAAGGTAGGAAACAATTATTTCATATATGTATAAAAGTTGGTAACCGCCCATTTTGTTGGCTGAGTTTCCCAATTTGGCCATGGATAAGCGATTAAGAGGGAATAAATTGGTGGGTATTTGGGTAATTTGATAGAGAAAGTGGGTAGCCCATAGAAAAAGCTGCAATACTAGAACTCAAATGTATAGCAGTTTATGGAGAGGTTGGCACCGTCCTATTCCACTATTCAACTACTACTCAATATCAATTATGGAACTACTAGCGCCGCTGTGCTTATGTAGCGGCATTGTAATCATAGAATTACGCGACATAAAGTTTCGATAATTTTCCGCAATGTAAAATTTATAAGGAATCACAAAAAATTACTAATAACAAAAAAAAAAACAACTATGAGCAACGATAATTGGAACTAACAGCTGAATGAAACTAACCATTAAAATTAAAAAAAAAAAAAACCTCATTAATAATTACAAGATTGTACATTACCTTAATAAGCATAAGAATTTAAGTTTTTCTTCACATAATTGTTTCAATTTTTGAATGAGTTAGAGATTAAATCCAAGTCTTCTTTACTCTCAATTTATCTATAAAACAAAAAGCTCCAAAGGATTGAACTTGGGGTTGGGTCAAATTAGTTTGCAAGTTCAATTAAATATTCTTGTTTGTTATGCTTACATTAATACAAAGCTAAAACATCACTCTACCACGCCCTGAGTATGAGAATCTATGATATCTAAGATTATAATTCAATCTTTACTGCTAAACTAAAGCATTATTCGACACAAAAAATGTTATAACTTCTTTTTTAATATTGTAGTGCGAGTATTTGCATATTATATAATATAATCAAACTGATCGAATAGACTACTTGTTGGTTCTAGTTGAACCAGTTCGTCTTTAATGACATATTCAATGGTGTTATAAGAGTTAGAAGTATTTTGGGCCATTATACCTTAAATTTAAATATAATAAGGCTTTTGGTATGTAGAAAGAATATTCTAAAGAAACATTGATGATGTGATGACTAGAAGTACTAGTAAAACCATGACTAAATATATCACGAGCATGTTGGTTGTTGGTCCACTCATTATAACATAAAAACAAACAAATTGTACACTTAAATTCATGCCTATTCTCATCATGTAAGTTCATGCCCATAATATCATAATTATTATTTTCATATAGTTACAAGGAATTGAAACAAATTTTATAATAAAAGAGAGAATTTGCTAATAAATATAGCCAAAATTGTTGTTACATAATACTATATTTATTTTTTGCATTAAATTTTGCCATAAATATAACAGAAAAAACTTTATAGCCACCAAAAATAAGCAATCAATTATTTTATTGCGGCTAAAGACCACAGCATTATTTTTTACTTTTGAAATTGTAATTAGTCCTAATGGTAATGTTGATTTCCAATTGACTTGGTGGGATTTTACAGCAAGTTTAGTAACTGCAGTTAGAAGTAGTTACTTACAATTACTTTTAATTATTTCAAAGAAAAAAAAAATCATAAACAGCTAACAGCTATCAATAATAGCAACTGCTAATGGTATAAGAAACTGAACTATTTTACCTTCATCCGAAAGCTTTTTTATTAGCAGAGAGTAGTAAACTCTCAACATATGTGAAAAAAATTCATTTGATTTTGTGAAGAAAATTTTTGTTACATTTTTCTGTAACGATGATAAACACGTCATCAATACAATTTATGACCTGTCAACTATTGAACCGTATGGGTTGAGTATAATGAACACGTCATATGATCAAAATCAGATATGTTAGACACCAAACAAATGACTGGAAGGGTCATTCACTTAACAGGAAATTTGAAAAAGAACATTTGAATTATGTAACAAAATGTGAAAAGGAAAAAAGTAAGAGGAGGGGGGGAGGAAGGGGACGTACATTTCACGGTTGGGATCGCCCCAATTATACCAGCCTTTGGGGATGATAATGTTGTCCATATAAGTGTAAGCAAAGACAACCCTGGAAAAGGGACCCCATGCCCTTCCCAGGTACAGTGCTCCTGATCCCGTGACCTTACAGTTCACAAATGAAAACCCTGTGTCTTCCATTATATTACTCCTCCCTTGTGCTGTTAGTGCTCCTGTGTACTGTGCTATTGCATGCACGTGACACCCCTATCATTTCATTCCAAAACCACCAGCTATTACATATACATACATCTCGAAAACAATTTCAAACTGATCCTATAACAAAATTCAATTCAGATCGGCCAAATACGAAGGATTGGGGTGTGCACGCACGTCACATGCCAAAATGTTGAAAGGTCAAAATAATAATAGTTTGATTCTTGCATAATTTGAAAAATCAAACCAATACACCATTTGTCTGATTTTCTCTCTCCTTGCCATTTCAGCAATTGAGACATGCCTAAGGAGAGATGTACATGTCGGGAAAAAATAATTTCAAATTGATCCTTGAACAAAATTCAACTTCAATTGACCTAACAATTTGAAAAGTCAAACCAATACTAATTTTACATGTGACATAAAAATTAAAGTTTTCCAACCTCCGTGTTATCTCTCTCCTTGTTATGTTAGCAATAGTTGAGCAATACTATACTTGTCATGTTAGCAATAGTTGAGCAATAATATAGTACTCCTATTTGGTAAGAGGGATTTAGGTTAGGCATTCAAATTGTGTAAGTTGATTACCTCAAACAAGGACAAGGCGTTGCCAAAGATGAAATCAACCGAACCTTCTATGTAACAATCCTTGTAATAATGTCTCCCCAAATGATCATAAAGCGTATCCTGCGCACCCAAGAATCTACACCCCAAAAACGCCGCGGTATCCGCCGATATTCTAAATGCCACCGCCTGTTTCCCTATTGCTCCCGGCGCCGGCACCGGCGTCGTGTTCTAATCAAAACCATTCAATTCAGAGAAACAAATAACTCAATCTCTCAATCAATTCAACTAATTTCAATTCTTGCTGACCTGGAATGTGATGTTTTTGGCAATGAAATAAAGAGAATTAACGGCAAAAGTAGCGGAGCCGTAAGTCCCCAACGGTTGTCCTTTTGGGCCGGGTGTTTGAGCAGTGTCTCCCCATTGTACTATTGTTTTATCAGCTCCTGCTCCTTCTATCGTTATGAATGATTTTAACGGCGGTATGTTTACTTTCTCTCTACATTCAGTTTCCATATTTTCTTTTATTAGTTTATCCAATTATCCAACTAATAAAATGTATCACGGAGTGGTCAACTGTTGGTCAACGGGAGCCGTTTGAGTTTGAGCAAAACGACACAGCATAAAACAAGAAACGGCTGCAGTTACAAGTGAATAGTGACAAAACTCTAGAACTCGTGATAGTTTAGCAGAAGAAACAGTTTATTTTGACTAGCCCAAATAAGTTAGGAGCATCGAAACAGATATCCGGAAATGTCATTGCCAAAAAATATAAGTTCGGAAAGTGAAACGCGCGTAGAAATGTGTAAATAATAAAAACAGAACGATGTATTTGTAGGTATGTAATGGTAAACAAGTATTTATTAAGTTTTTGTTGTAGAAAATAGAAACTTACACAATAATAAGAATATAAATGATTGTACAAAAAAAACAACAAAATTTTACTAACTATAATTCATAGCAATTATTAATTTGTAAAAACAATATTTAATTTTAAAGTGGTGGTATTTAAAAAAAAATTGGTGGAGACGGTTCATACAGTTATACGAAAAAAATCTACTGTCCCGGATTGTGTGTCTCCTTCCATGTCTCTCATTCAAATATTGACAAGTGTTAATTATTTTTATTTTTTCCACTTTTAATTTCTCTCCCCCACTAATTTATTTCTCGTACTTACATATCAACCACGTGTCAATATCTGAATGGGAGACATGAAACGGAATACATAATTTGGGATAGTAGATTTTTATCCCAGTTAGGCCACTTCCAATGATTCTCCATCCCCAAAATGGAGAATGAATATGGGGAATGGTTAAGTCCAACCATTCCCCATATAGTATATCCCCAAAATGGGATTCCCTATATATGGATAACCCCATTTTGGGAAATGGTTATTATATTAATATTTTTTTTAGTTTTGATTTAATTTAATGTGTTTAATATTTTTTTCATTATTGAGAATATATTTGATGTAAATAAATTAATATAATAATAATAAAATATTATTATTTTATTGGAATCTGGGGAATTAAAAATGAGGTAGATTGTTGGAGCAAAAATATTGTAAATCTTGTAAAATGGGATTTGAGGAATGAAAAATGGAAAAAATGGTTGGATCGGTTTCCATGATTTTCAGTTTCCGAATTGATAACATCTGTGTTTAGGAATTTTGGTACTACCCATTAAATAACACAAGGAATTCAAATTTTTTCTGAAAAACAGGGAATTTAAACAAAAACTCGGATAAAGAACCTCCGGGCATAATTCTCAATATGTGTCAATGGGCTCCAATTATAGACGTAAATAAACAACAAATGGGAAATTGAAAAAAAAAAATCTTCAAAAAAAAAAGAAAGGAAAAAAGTGACTAACTTGTAAACTCCGGCGTGAACTTTGATGACAACGCGAACAAGATTGATAAAAGGGAGAGAATCAATGGCGTCTTGAATTGTAGTAAAATCACCGTGAGCTGGATTTTTATCAACGGTAAGGCTAAATGAAGGGAAAAGCTTGTTTTTTGCTGTCCGAAAAACAGAGTGCTTTAAACTTCCGACGAATTTAACCCATTTCATGAACTGTTGTTCTGAGAGTTGGGCTCTTGTTTCATTTACTGTAATTGGAATATTGTTTTTCCGTTGTCTGATTCCTTTTGTGTGGGCTGATACTGAATGGTTTGGGTTTAGAATAAAGAAAATTAGAAGGAAGCAGATGAAGAAAATGTGGCTGGATTTTGACATTGTTTGGCTTTTGAATTTTTTGAAAATTGAGAGAATTTATGTTTATGTTGAGGAAAATAAAGGGTGTGTTGTGTATTTATACAAGTAATTTGTACTTGGGGTTTAGGTGGAAAGTGATGCTTGTTTTTTTAAAAAACAGAAAAAAAAATGGAGGATCAAATTAACCCTTCACTTTTTAATAGATTAAGTCTATGATTAACACAAAAGTGAGGTGAGAAAATTAGCGTTGATTAAAAGTGGAGTAAAAGACATTTTTTTGGTTTTGTAAGAGTACTCTTAGTGGTAAAAAATTTGTTATCCCCAAAATGGTAGAGAAAAAAAAATATAGAAGAGAGAAAATAAAAAAACCAAGAAAATAGTTATACATTTTAGATTTAAATAATGAATGGAAAACACAGAAAAATAGCATCTTGGGTCAGCAAACTTTTTTCCCTATAATGTTTAACTTATTGAAATTGTTCAAATAGTATATATTTTGTATTCAATTTTAATATGGTAAGTGATTATATTCTCTAAAATTCATGTTAATGTAGAAAAAATATATGAATTTAAGTTAAAAAAATTTTAAAAAGTTATAGTTTTATTTTTATTATTATGATGCTTCATACTTGTCGTAATTATTTTTCAATTTATATAATTTCTTGATATACTAAAATTGGATGAATTCTAGGCATAAAACAACATTTAAAAAGTTTTAAGCCTTTTAAAGTGAGTTTTGAACAATAGCAAGGAAAGTATCAAAGCTTGAAGAAGTTATGACGAGTTACACTTAAATAGTTTTCATTTAAATGGCCGATTGACGAAAGCAGTAAAAGTGGTATATATTGTTTTATCAAACATTTATATTACAACACCACCATCAATTAAAAAACAACAATTAAACAAACAACAAGATTAATGAATAATTGTAGAAAAAATTAAGGATTTGAAAACTAATTTTGTTGTATGTATAATATAAGGTCAAATGGATAATTGTTTCCCAACATTTGCTATATTTACCTACTACCCTCTTATTTTTGAAAAGGATCCCGTAATTTCTTCATTTTTTGAAAAATCATCTTATAATTTTTTCAACTTTCAAAAAGTACACAAATTTACTTTTTCAATGTCACATATCAACTTCTGATTGAGATAGAAACAAAGAATGACATTTTTGAAAAATCATATCAATCAGAAAATGATATGTGACGTTTAGGAAACTACGAGTCCATTTTCAAAAATATGAAAACTACGAAATTTTTTTCAAAATTCAGGATAATAAATAGAAACGATAAACGTGGAAGAATTAATGATAGATTTAACTACGATATAATAATGATAATGTTAGAAAAGTGATGGTTGTACGAAGAAAAGAGAAAAGGAGAAAAAGCCAGATATAAAAGGGTCACGGGCGGTAGTGCAGACATAAAAACAATAAATGTGTGATTGTTAATTGACCACAAAAACACAACATAGGTTGCACTTTTTGGGTATAATTGAAAGAAATTAAAAGTTTGGTTTGTTGAATATTAGAACTAAAGTGCCCCCGTGAGACTCTCTCTCTCCTCTTCTCTTTGTGTTGTTTAATTTCATTGGCTAGTTTATACATTCCAATTCGTGACCTTTTTGTTTATATTATCGCTTAAACTATTTACAAACTATCCCTATCACTGCCTACCTTTCATCCTTTCTCGTGTGACTATTGCATAACTGGATCAAAAAGAATCATAAAGCTGAGTATAAGTTCTATAAGTTCGTTTCTCACTAGATATATTTGTAGATGTGGGTGAGGAGCTTTTTAACCTCAATAAAGATATTCTCCGAGTTTAAAGTATGTTGGTCTCTTGAGAACAATTCAATATCGCCGACACAATGGGCATGGAAGTTGTGATTGATTCCGCACCACATTGCGGAAATTAAGGAACAAAGGGAGATCGTTATTCGAATTATTTTCACCACTAAAACATGCGTAAACCCTTCACCACTTTTAACTACCTAGACCTATTCATGAACGGGGGTATCGCCTGGCCTAGCTCGAGGGTAAGCTGTCTTGTACACTCATTTATTGGGCTGGTCTCAAAATTTCATGGATCGATCGGGCCGGCTTGGTTTTTGTATAAATATCCAAATCAGTCCCGATAATAATTATATTTTTATTTATTTATATGCCATGTTTATTTTTAAATATTTATTTGAAATTTAATTAGATAAGTTCTTATAAATAATTTAAGTAAAACATGTAAACATAAATAAAATTAATGCATATTTGTACAAAACTCGTCGCTTTATTATATCTAATCTACCCAACTCTTTTTTAAAAAATATTTATGAATCATGAACCGAGCTTGGGAATGAATAAGAAAGCTCAGCCCGAACCCAACCCGAAATTTTAAAATATTGTAGTTAGAAGCTCTGTCAAACCCGTTCGGACTAAGCCTAGCTCGCTGCACGTAAATATTTACGTTTACCAATGTAAATAGGTTGAATTGAACCTCCATACGGCTCTCTCTCAAACCTCTACCGTATACTCTACTTTCATTTTCCCAACCAATTTATATATGTTTCAGATTGGATTCACCGGCTACCCTTTCTGTCTTTTTTGTTAACAGATTTGCACTTAGCTTAAGCATTAAAAATGTTTTTTTGATGAATTGATATTCAATTTTTAGAATTCAAATAAAGCATTAGTATTTACTGTTTAGAGAAGATAAGTGGAAAATGTATAGCACTAGTAAATTGAGACTCTTTCTATAACTGGTGATGTTACACAATTAAAATTAGGATGGTAATTTTTTTTTGTCATTAATGTAGGCACAGTGTACAAATTTTAATAGAATAAACCACGAGATGTGAGAGTGAATGAGTTGCAGTCAAGAATTTCTGTGACTTTGTGAGACTTCCTCTTTTTCAGCATTTTCTAAGTAGTCATTTCCATTTTCTTATTAATCGATTTTTACTCATTTTTAGCCTTTATTGACAAACATTACACCACAGAAAAATTGAACAAAGATAATTCAGAAAAAGAAAATTTGGAATGCAAATTATTAGTCTCATGAAGAATATGCCACCTGTTGTCGTTATGTACTGATGAAGAACTCTATATATTTAAATAACATAGTTTAATTCGTTTTTGTCCCTTTTACCAAATTAGTAAATTATGTGTAGCCTAAAACATAATATAAAGAATCAAACAAATTTGTACAGCAGATAATACATCTGCCCAATTTTGCTACCATATAAAAGTAAGTTAAACGGCGCACAATCAAGAAATTTAAATGTTGGATGTTATTTTAAATCATAAATCGTCGAGTTTATCCTATGTTTTGCCGACCAACTAATTCCTTGTTATTGACTTGAGGAATTTTGATGTATTATGCATATATGTGTCATGTAGAACAAAGATGGTTATATGATTTGTTTATCCAAGTTTGTGAAGTTACTTGGACACTTTAAAACGAATTTGATGGGTAAATCAGGCAATCTTTTCAAGTTGAGAATGACAACCGTCGAATTGTGAAAGTTGCGAATGATAGGAAGGATTAAAAACAAGTTAAGAGGGGAAAAGAAGCACGCGGGTCATTCGTAAACAAAACGAACTATTTTGGAATCCCATATAAATTAACATAACAATATATCTATTAGGGAAGTTAAGATTGAAAGCTCAATTGCATTACTCAATTCAGCAAGCTCACCATTTGTAAAGGTAGTTATGTCATCCCATCATTCTCAACCCCTGTAAAAAAGGTACACACCAATAAGAGGTAATTAATTCTGTTCTCCTCTGAGATTTATTTCTTCCCCTCCGATCCATAACTAAATTGATCGATGGAGAGCCTTTGCCGGAATCACGGCCAAAACACTCCAACCCGTCCTTCCTCTTGTAGGTACCTCAACTTTGTTCAATGTTGGCAAATCCTTTTCTTTTTGCATCAACTAGAGGAAAATCTCGAATTAAAGGCAATATGTCACATGTGTGTCTTTAGTGCAGCAAAACACACTATTGTTTTTCCCGGACTGCTGTCATGAAAAACTTCATTATTTAGTTTTCCTGTAAGTGCACATTTTGACCTCGGGAAATCATAGCAAGCACACCCTAATTAATTAGTTTAAGAGTCAAGATATTTTGTCTAAGACCAAAATATGTTATGAGTGGAGGTTTTCGGAACAGCAACTAGGAATGCAATCCTAAACATGAAGAAATATAGTCTCGAAAATAAGTTGGTTTTATCTGTTTCTTGCCAAAATTGGAATTAAACAACATTTTCCATCAGGAGTCTATAATATAACACTCCAAGGTGACATCTAGAAAAGATTCGAATCAACAAAAATATCTTAAACTGTTTAGCTTCAAACATTCTACAATACTGATCTAACGCAGCCTAATATTTCAATTTCCCAACTGACTCTAAGAAATTGTAGAATTTACAAGTACTTTAATTCATACATAATTAAATAAATCACATCAATTCCCAACAACAAAAATCCAATTGCCCAGTTTCCCAACAATCAAACAAGGATTAAGCCTTACCCGTTTTTGCCCTTAAGTGCTGCGTTTTGCTTTTCTCTTAATTTAAATACCAATGTCTAACCCTAATCACTCAATTTTTCTCTCTTTTTCTCTTCTTGTCATCATTAATAAAGCTATTCTCCCCTTATCGGGGAATTGTCTACCGCCTTTCACTGGTACAGTATATATATTACTTAAAATCTTGTCATTATTTTGCATGATTAATGGTATTTTCTGGAAATTGGAAGTTTCTGGATCTTGATTTTATGTGTAACAAAATTAAAATAGCATTTGAGTTACCTAAAGCTATATTTGAGTCGTTTCATTGTTTGTCCCCAGATACTCTACGTGACCATTTTCTCATTAATGCGCTTAAGCCTGTAAACGAGCCGAGTTTTGGCATGTTTATGTTTGTTTGTTTAATTTTTATACGAACACGAGCCGTGCTGAACTTGAATTCGAGCTCAAAATTCTGTTTGTGTTCGTTTATATAAATGTCTGTTTGTTCGCAAACTGTTCACGAACAACTCATTTATTTCGTTCGTGAACTATTCGTTAATTTTTTTGGAACGAACTTGTTTATTTTGTTCTGAACAATATTGGCAATTTAATTATTAATTTAAAATGGGATATAAACTTATTTTTAATGTATTAGTTTACTTTTATATATGCATATTTTATTTTCAGTTCTATAAAATTTTATTTTTGATATGTAACAATAATGATCGAGCTAGTTCACGAACACTTATCGAGTTAGTTTATGAACTTGTTCGTGAACCTCTAATCGAGTTTGTTCAAGAATAAACGAGCCGAACTTTGGCTTGTTCGTATTCAATTCGTTTATAATTCAATCCATAAAATCATGTTCATGAACTGTTTATTTATAAATCGAGTCAAGCCGAATCAAACTTTTATCGAGTTAAACACCGAGTTGTACATGAACAGTTTTGTTCATTTACAGCCCTAAATGCGCCAATGGGCAATCTGAGACAGCAAAGGCTCTCCCTATTAAATGCTAAGACCTTATTGGGCCCTGATGGGCCTTGCTTATAAATTATTGGACCTGTTTTCAAATTGAATAAAGAGTCCAACAAATTTTTGGTTATGATGTTTGGAAATGATTCTTCAAATTTTAATTTGGCTTAATAAGCTTACATTCCTTAAACTTAATTTAAATGGAGTCTTATCATCTTGAACTTTAAAATATAATAGATAATCTTCTATACTTGTTTATAACACATTATCTTAATCCCGCATCGTCACGTGTCAGTTTTTGGTTGGTTTGATTTTTCAAAGATGTCATTTTTCTGTTTTTTTCTCTCCAACAAAAAGCGTACATGTGACATTGAAGGGGAAACTAGTGCATTTAAAACAAGTTAAGAGAATATTTGACACATTTTAAAGTTCATGGTAGCAAAAGGTGATTTCAGACAAGTTCAGGTTGTGGATACATTAAGCCTTTGAATTTCGCTAAATTTGTAAATTTTAGTCAATCTTGATGAATGGTTGTGATTGATTTTACAAATGCACCTACTAACTTTAGGGAATCCTTGTCCAATGTTTAATTGGTTTTTATAAATAATTATAAAAGAGATAATTCAATTTATAAATTAGTTCAACCACTAGCCAAATCTGCACCAATTTTTTAAAAATTGGTGTTGTGTTGCGTTTGATTAGTCGAACCGATGATCAGTTTGTGATCAAATTAACTTGTCTGGTTTGATTTTGATCACACGGAGTGGTGGAGCAAAATACTATTGGTAATTATGATGTACTTACCCATATAAGATATAATGATTTGATCTCAAAATATTGTCTATTGAAGTGGGAAGAACATAATGGTAGTAGAAATAAATACAAGTGGGTGAGGTCTAAAAAAATTCAAATGCTTTAGAGGGTTGCCACTTATAGTGTGTAAGGCACTTAATTGAATGAATTGGCTATTTTTGAAGAATCATAATGAAAATTTTCTTTTGAATTGGGCATGGCAAATAGCTGCCATCCAAAGTATTCACACACACATAAAAATTGCATGTGTTTGCTTTATTCTATTAAACACCTCTTATCATTTCTTTCTTTCCGTTTACTCAAACTTGTTCTTGTATTTAATTCAAGACGAGTCTATACTTGTTCTTATGTTTTCTTTATATTTTTAAAATAAAAATATGTGAAAGAATGTATTTCTGCAAAGTATATATACATAACATTTTTTTAGCAGTAAAAAATGATGTCAAACATGCTCTTAATAGTTGCAACTTATTTCCTGTGTCAATTTTAGTGCGTGTGTTCATGTGTATACATAAAGCAATTCATGAGCACAAAAGTTACTGATGTGTAATTTTAAAAGTACGATAACATAAGGTAGTTCATATATATATACACTCACGCATAAAACATAGTTCAACTTAGTAACATTTTTACCATGAGGGTTAAGTGACAAAACAAGCTATACCAGAGTAAAAAAATGATATTGCCATGCTTTGAGGTCTTTTATAAGTTATATATAGTTTGTCATGTTATTTTTTTACTAAAGAATATAATCTATTATATCAAATGGGAGACAATTGCAACTCTAATCAAAGGTGGACAAACATGAAATCAAGTTCTAATACATGTCGAAGAACCAGTTACTCTAACTATGTGCAACATGATTCAAAGATCGATTAACATAAACAATTCATTAATTATTTTAAACATACTATCAAAGTTAAAACATCGGATAAAAAAGCACCAACATAAACATACTAAATTTGTGTAAACACAAGACAAACAAGCCATATGGAAAGACTTACTAACTAAATTAAAATAAATATAACTTGCAAACTAAATTTTCTTAATCCCAACTAACGTTTTTGATTCACAATTATGAGAATTTCTACGTACGCCATAACATCAACCATCGTCACAAATCTAGTAGGATCTTGCTTAAAGGAGACGAATCTAGGTATATGCTATGCAAGATCAACACGTATCTTGTCAAAATGCGGATGAAACCCAACCCAATGATAAAACTATCAAGATTGAGATGTGCAGTGTCGAATCCATGATTGAAAAATTTGATCCTGTTATAAAAACTAATAAAAGAATAGCAATGCAGATTGCTCATTCAAAATAAAAGACAATAAAATACCTTTACTTAAATTTAGCAAATTAAGAACGTAACCTCTCATCAACTACTAATGAAATCAAGACCATTTACTTAATTTGCTAAAGCCTCCGAGTTGATTAACTCAAAATGTGTCGATTTTTTTAACGTGTGACACCCTTAATCCTTCCGAAACTAAAAATATAAAACAGCATTTAAAATTTTGTTACTAAAATATCAGAAGTATATAAATTGTCAGTATCTAAGTATTGTATTATACTGAATCTTTGTGAACTGGATTTTGATAAAATCATTGACAGTTGACGAAATACATGTGCATCCATAATTCTACTTTAATATTATTAGGTCAGTTATAAATTCTACGTAAACAACTTTCTCTATCGATTAAGTACTTTCCAGCTAAGGCAGGTACGCAAGAAGAAAATTGCAATAATGCAAAAGTCTACACCTTGGTCGGGCTACCTATCAGGTCGGGCCCGAACCGGGCTTGTACACTTAATTTTAAGGGTGAGCAAAGTTCGGTTCGGTTCAAAAACTGAACCAAACCGAAACCGAATCGTTTAGAGAGAAATATGATAATCGTAAACCTAACCGAAATATTTCAGTTAGGTTTAAACTGAATCTAATTATTTCGGTTCGGTTCGGTTCGGTTTCGATTCGGTTCGTTTTTGAACCGATATACTATTTTATATATATTTTTTGATTATTTTTAATTTTCAAATATAAATTTTTAATATAAAATAATTAAAAATCAACATAAAATAATTCTTAACATATATAATTCATTGTTAATTTGAAAAAAAAAAGTTTGATTTTCAAATATTAAATGTTAATTTATCATGAAAAGAATTAATAAATCAATATAATATTAAATAAATTAATTTAAAGTTAAAACGATTTAGTTTTCGTTTTTTCCCTGAATCGAACCGGACCAAACGAAACCAATAACAATAAATTTATAAAACTGAAAACCTAACCGAATGCATTCGATTCGATTCGGTTTAGGTCGATTCTGATTTGGTTTTCGATTCTTGGTTTTTTGGCTCTCCCCTACTTAATTTTTACTAAATCCGATCGAGTTTCATGAAGTTTGAAGTTCTATGAATCATTTGGATTTTATATAAATACTCAAACCCGGCCTGATAAATAATAACTTTATATATTAAATTAATATTTAGATAAGTTTTTTATATTTTGTCTATTACTTGACTATAATAAAAGTGGAAAGAAAAATGTACAACCCGTCTATGATGTGATCCGAATCTAAGACCTGTAGAGTTTACAACTTTCGTCTTAACCAATAAGTTAAAATCTCGATCACAACAATAAGTTTTATTGAGAATTAAAGAATTTAAGCAAATGATGTAACTAGTACATGACAATTTTTGGCATTTTTGTTATTTTTGTCGTTTTTTCTCATTTAGTTTAATAAAAGTTTATAATAAAAAATATGCATGAACCGTCACGTGATGGGTTTAGAAATGATCCCTTAATCTCGACCTGAACCTAAAATTTTAAAATATGGAATTGAGTTGAACTTGGGTTGATGTTGATCGAAAAAGGCATCTCAATCCGCCATCAGGATATGCAAAACTTGTCCTTTTGAAGTCCCAAAATTATTGTATTAAAAACTCAGCTGATTTGAGATAAGTGTAAAATTTTGAACTGTCTAATAATTGACGGGTGGGGATTTTTCGTAGAACACTTGAGATTGAATGGATTACAAATAGAAAATCTTTTTAAAAAGTAAAAAAAAAAGAGCGGTTTATGATAAGTTTTTTTTGCAAGGACCGGTCACCTTTAAAAGAATGCGAGAATATAATTTTCTTCAAAAAATCAGATAAATAATAAATAACATAAGAGAACCAAAATGTAAAAATAAAAAAAATGTGAATTTTAACTTTCTCTAAGATTAGATAACTATTTAATTTTTGTACATTCAATACGAACTATGCAATAATTTTTGTTCATTTTATAACACATTACTCGAACAAATAAATAGATTACATAATACAAATGAGAGAAACATATGTAACAAAACAATCTTTACATTCTTATTAGTAACAACAATATCTATTGACTTTTTTTATAATAGAAATAGAGTTAAATTATCTTAGTCCACAAATTATTATTATATACACGATCTCAATATTCTCAAACAGAAGGTTACTGTACACAAATAAAAAGATAAACAATTAAAAATTAAACATATAGTGGTGAATAATTTGTTCAAACGATAATAAATTTGTGAGGAGTTTCCTCCTGAGAACACTGGATCTATATATAAAATTCTTAAATTATTACAAAATGTATAAATAAATTTGAAAATAAAAAGAAAAAAAGAGGAGGGCCCACATGTAAACTCACTTGAATGCAGTATGCAACTACATTTGTACAAAGTTCAAGGAACCTCACAAATCAGCTACATTAAAACAATGGAGAAAACCTGGCTTCTCTTATTCTCTCTCCTACTACTCCGAACCCTTCAAAAAGCTTCCACCTTGGAAGTGGGCGGCGGCGTCTCCGTCGGAATAGGCAATGCGGGCGGCGCCGGTGTATGGATAGGCGGCGGGATCAACTCCCAAAACCCATCTTCCCCTTCATCAAATCTCAACGCAGCATACACGGCATTACAAGCATGGAAATCAGCAATAAAACAAGACCCGTTAAAGATTTTGGACACGTGGGTCGGCCCCAATGTGTGTTCTTACAAAGGGGTTTTCTGTTCTGTCTCTGATCAAGCTGTCATCGGAATAGATCTCAACCATGGAAATCTGCAAGGGAATCTCGTAAAGGAGCTATCTTTACTTTCAGACATGACTCTTTTGCATCTCAATAGCAACCGATTCACGGGCGCGATTCCCGATTCTTTCAAAGACCTAATTTCGCTGCAAGAATTAGACCTCAGCAACAACCAGTTTTCAGGTCAATTTCCGTCTGTTATTCTCTACATTCCCAGTTTAGTCTACTTAGACCTCAGATTCAATTCCTTTTCTGGGCCCATTCCAGATGACGTGTTTAACAAGAGATTAGATGCAATTTTTTTGAATAACAACCAATTTGACGGCCAAATCCCTCAAAATTTGGGTAATTCTCCGGCTTCTGTGATTAATCTTGCTAACAACAAGTTAACCGGTAGTCTTCCGGCTAGTTTTGGGTCCCTAATGAGTTCAAAATTGAAGGAAATTCTGTTTCTTAACAATCAATTAACGGGCTGTATTCCTCAAGGAATTGGGTTGTTTTCAGAAATGCAAGTTTTTGATGTGAGCCAGAATTCACTAATGGGTAAATTGCCGGACTCGATTTCCTGTCTGAAACAAATCGAAGTGCTGAATTTGGCTCACAATAAGTTGTCGGGGGAGTTGCCGGATCTTGTCTGTGATCTGAAAAGTCTGGTCAATTTGACGGCGGCTTATAATTTCTTTTCTGGGTTTAGTCAAGACTGTGCTAGGTTGTTGATTAGGAATGTGGGGTTTGACATATCGTTGAATTGCATTCCGGGGAGAGACATGCAGAGGCCTGAACCGGAGTGTTCTGTGACGCCGGGAAGTGAGCTGAGTTGCCTGAGGATTCCGGCGGTTCAGCCGCTTGTTTGTGGGGCAATTGGTGTTGGAGTTGGAGTTGGGATTGGGGTTGATTTAGGCCCATCGTATTCTCCATGAATGTTGTAGCTATAATACCTTAACTATTACTAAATCTGCTAGTACTTTTTTTAGTAATTAAAAGTAAAACAGTTTTCTGGTTGTGTTAATAATTGATAGCATATAGCAACATTTATTGGAGTGTTACATTATTATTACTTGTACAGTTCTTTATCGTTTTGGCATTTCATTTAATCTCGACATTTTATACTCCCTCCATTTCAAAATAACTGTTGTTTTAAAATATTTGAAAAATTTCAAAATAATGTCGTTTTAGGATGACTATGCATCTTTTTAAATATTTTATCTAGTTTACCGTTATTTAATACACATTGAAAATAATAAAAAGAATAAAGCATCTAATTAAATATCAAATTAACAAATGTCGTAGGGGTCAATTAATATGTTCTTCGTATTGCCAAATAACTATAAAATGACAGTTATTTTGGAATAGATGGAGTAGCATTTATGCATTTTTTTAGTTGTCAATTATACAAGTATTTTCTCCGTTTCCTAATACTAACCATTTTAAAAGTTTTCATCAAAATTAATAACTAAAATGATTAATTTATCACTTTTACTTTAATAAAATTCTCTTTCTTCTTAATTATGAATTTATAAATTAATTTATATTTAACATTTTTCCTAATCAATAGAATGGTAAATTAGAAAAAATTGTTAAAAGTTACATTGATATTACAAAATGATAAGTAAAAAGAACTAAAGTTAAAACTCTAAAATGATTTGTACGAAGAATGAATATAAGGACGGGTGTAGTCATGCCAACCTGAAAAAAATGGCTTGTACCCATTTCGGTTTTGTTATCTTTTTATCTTCTCTTATTTTTTCACTCCTTTTTTTTTGTGTAAATTTACATGTATCGGAAATTAAACTAGGGATACCAAAACTTGGAAACGTGGAATTTTTTTGGCCATATTAAAGAACATGATATACACACACGACAGTTACAATTGTAATTTTTACTCTTACGCAATTAATTTTAGTTATTTTTGTAGATAAAATGTTATTGGTAACAATTAAAAATTGAGAGAAACCGCAACACAATTTTAACAATAAACCCAAATAGGTTCACAAGGATGCGTTTCTCATTGCTGTTAAGTTATTTTTACATATATTAACTGAGTTAAAATATTTTATAAAATCGGCTTATAATTAAAATTGTTCAGTAAAACTAACATACAAACACAAAGTTAATATATAAAGTCAAAATTGATTGAAATATAGTTCAATCTCCTACTATAACTATATCACAATCACCTCTTAATCTGAAATTTTCTATCTTATATAGTTCAATTTTTTTTATCTTATATGACCTCTTGTGCAAATGAAACAATTTTTAGTATTATTAAATTCAATACAATACATTAATAAAATAGATAATATTTCTCACATCTATTCTCGATTAGATTGTCGAAAATGATATTGTATGGATTGATATGGAGACTGGATCAACCCTCAAATGAACAAGTCTAAGTAATATGATCACAACCTGATAGTCATTGCCTCTTCCCCAACCAAGGGAAATTATACAAAGAGTCGGGTGTTTGAACACTCTTATCTCTCATGAAAGACATGTATCCAAAATACTATTACATTCTATTATTTTAATTCATTTTGATCACATGTCCTTCATGAAGGAGAAAAATGTTCAAACTCCCAACTTTTTCTATAATTTGCCCGTGATCTAAAAAAGGTCCATTTTTAACAATATTCCACTCAAAATTGTTCTTAGTGTTCCATTAACTTTCTTTTCCAAAATGACTTTGACCAATATTTCAAATTTGTCAAAATATGGATACAAATGTCGGAAATTGTATAAATGATTTTTATCACTTGTATTAGAAAAAATCTTTTTTCTCTTGTTTGTGTCTTTCTTTTATGTTCATCATTTAGTTTTTGATATATATGTCATAAACCAAATTTTTTAAAAAGCAATGTGTGTCAAAAAAAAAAAAAAAAAAAAAAAGAATGAAAGACATAAATCCGAAGATTTAATGGGTCACTAGTTGTTAGGGCTGTAAATAATCCAATAAGAGTTTGAGGATGATAATCCAATTCATATTAGAGCAATAAAATAGTAACCTCTCCAAATTTTTTAATTTGTCCATCTAACTAAAAAATGAATTTGTCAATCTCAAAATTTCACGTTTCTTTTCTATCATTCTTCCAAGTATACCCTCATTCATTCATATGTTATTTTCAAATTATAAGTTAAAATTGGATACATTAACTTGAATTAAATGTAATGGTAAACTCCATTATTTCCGGTTCCTAATACTAGTCATTTATAACTTTTCATCAAAACCTATACAATATTTAATGCACTACTATAATTACTAATTTATTCCTTTTGTTTTATAATAAAATTCTCTTTCTTCTTAGTTACCAACTTATAAATTGATTTATACTTAGCATCTTACCTAATTAATGCAAGGGTAAATTAATAAAATAATTGTTAAAAGTTAAGTTGATATTCTAAAATCACAAGTAATAGGAACATACGTTTTTAGTCTAAAATGACTATTATTAGGAATTGGAAGGAGTAGTATTTTCATACTCTTGTAAATTGATTTCTTAATAAATGTTAAATGTGTAAGAGACAAGTAAAAAATTGGAGGGAGTATTTCGGTTGATTTTCAAAAACCAATCATAAACTACTCATTTACAATGGGTTGGGCTTGATTTTAGTTCAAATAATAGTAATTTTGTTAAACAAATTGTCTTCTTGATATGATAAATGGGAACTTGTTTGCTTTTATATTAGGTTAAGTTTGATTATGTTTTTAAGATAACTTAAAAATGGAAGTCAAACTAAATTTGAAACAAAAGAGGAAGACACAGTATGCCATCACTTTTTTTAGTATGGTTTTTAGTTTGTGATGGTGACAATAGTCACCACATAGTTTTCCACATATGTTTAACAATTATTGGGAATTTAGGTCCCCCTTAACTAAAACTTATCTACGAGTACGTTTTAGTAATGAAAGTATAATGGGTTTCTGGTTGTGTTATTAATTGATAGTATTTTTTTTATAACTTATTAATGCTTACATTAGTATTCCTTGTATAATTAGTTGTATGTCGTTTTTTGGCATTTTCAATTTATTCCGTTTTAAAAGATATTTCTAATAGCAAGATAAGATTTAGTTGTGATTGTGTATATCATTAGAGGATCAATGTTATAATTTTTATATACATGTGTATGCTATAAATATCATATTAAACTCTCTCATAGTTATGCGAGAAGAGTCCCAAACCTAATTAATATCTTAGATGGCATCAGAGCTTTAATGGGTAAAAATTTCGTTCTCTTCTTCTTCTTCCTTGGTATAGTCATTCTCGCTTTTCTATTTCTTCTTGCTGATCACCTTTCTAGTTCGTTAACTACTAACAACTCTTCCTCTTCGTTGATGTCATCCACCAAATTCGATGCTACCTCTCCAATGTCAGTGACCATTACACTGATGCTTGTAAGGTGTGATCTTCTTAAGTTTGTTGATGGTTCCTCCTTACCCCCTTCCTCCTCCCTTCAAAATGATTCACTGAATCCTTATTTTATTTCTTGGAAGCGACAAGATCATCAGGTCAGCTGGTTTCTTAATTTGATTACACCATATATTCTTCCTCAAATAGTTGGCTTTAGGTCTGCCTGTGATGTGTAGGTTAAGTTAGAGAGAACCTATGTCTCAGGTTCTAAAGCACAGGCTTGGGAGTTGAAACAACAACTCCACTCTCTAAAAAAGGCTCGAAATCAATCTACGAGTATATGCAAAGGGCGAAATGATCTTTGATCGCCTAATTTCCTTACAATATTATGTAAGTGATGAGAATTAAGTTGATATAATTGTTGATGGTTTGAATTGTATAGGCAGCCCTTTTCATGACCTTTTGTTGATCATTGGAGGCTAGAATGGTTACAGTTACATTTGATGATCTCTATGGTTTATTTCTCTCATAAGAACGTCAATTCAAATGATGGAATGTTATATCGGATGAGCTGAATATAATGGCAGCTCATGTTACAACAAGGGGATTTCCGATCAAATGTCAAGGTCGTAGACACTCAAATGCTCATGGCAAGCATCAGGGACAAATCTATGGACAGCCTCAACGATAATCTTACCGTGACTCTATTCTAGGAATTATTTTGAATCTGTTTGCTCAACATCCCTATATGCAGCTGTAGTTAACGCAATATGCTCTTAGTGATTACTCTAATGTTGTTTGTTACAACTATTAAGGTTCAGGTCATTATGCTCGGCAATGCCCATCATCTAAAACCCAAAATCAAAGAAACCATAATTCCCCTACATTTAACTTTACCACATTGATAATAACTGGATCATAGACAGTGGTGTTACTCACCATCTTAAATTGGATTTGGGAAGCTTGAGACTTCATTTCGAGTTTAGTGGACTTGAAGAAGTGCAATTAGGTAATGGTTCTTGTCTTCCCATTAAACATGTCGATTCTAGTACAGTTCTTAATACATTGTTATTTTTACGTCATTTGCTTCGTGTACTTAGTTCGAAGTCAAATCTCATAGTTGTCAATGCTTTAACTAACTCTAATGCAATTTTTGTTTAGTTTTTTGACAAATTCTTTGTTGTGAAGGATCTCCAGTCCAGACAAATTATTCCTCGAGGCCAGAATAAACATGGACTTTACACGGTCCAGCATATCCTGTTTTAGCTAATAATAATATTCAATGTGCTTTTACACCTTTAGATAGATAATTGTGTGCGCATTATGAGTGTAGTAAGAGTCATCATTAACCCTTTAATTTGTCCGAGTCTTTTGTTTCGGGATCTTCGGATTTAATTTGTTTAGATTTGTGGGGGACTTCCCCGATTAATTCTATGGATGATTTTCGTTTTTATGTTATCTTCTATTATCATTTCTCTAAATACTGTTGGATATATTTTCTATCAAATAAATTTGAAGTTCTACCAATGTTTATTTTTATACTAGTTGATCAATTTGGCACTTGTATAGTCTGTCCATTGGTATTGTTTCCTGAAACGTGATATCGTGACTATAATTCATTATAATTATAAATAATAATTTCAAATGTAGGCTTCATGAGATAAATAGATTTTATGGGTTTAGTGTTGGAATTGTGGACTTGGTCTAATGACTGGTCTCCAACTCTGCAACGTAATAGCTATTTATTAGGAAGAAGTTGTTTTGAATAAGATAGTTTGTTTTGAGTTGATTTGTTCTAATCCATTTCTATGCTTTTAGATTTTCTTCTGTTTATAAGGCTTTATAAAAGCCCCATTTATCTATCAAATTTAATAAGAGTGAACATTACTAGTTTCCTTTATTTGGTGTCAGAGCTATAAAGGACCTGATAATAAAATTACAATTTGTGTGTTTGAGAGGAAAAACACAAAAGTAAAAAATAGGAAATGGCGAGTGATTCAGGAAGCTTCACAACACCATGTGTTCCAAAGTTTGATGGAGACTACGATCACTAGAGTTTGCTCATGGAAAATCTTCTACGCTCTAAAGAATATTGGAGTGTTGTTCAATTTGGTTTCGAAGAACCAGAGGCGAACGAAGCTGCAAACTCAACCCAACAAAAGGCAACAGATGAAGCTAGACTCAAGGATCTCAAAGAAAAGAATTATCTCTTTCAATCCATTGATAAGAGTATTTTGAAAACCATAACTGAAAAGGAAACTGCCAAGTAATTATGGGATTCAATGAAAGTCAAGTATCAGGGAAGTGCTAGAGTGAAGCGAGCTCAGCTTCATCTATTTCATAGAACAATCGAAACTCTAGAAATAAAGTTAGGGGAAGGCTTGGTTGAGTATATTGCAAGAGTTATGTCTACATTTAATGACATGAAGAATTGTGGAGAAGATATGCCCGATGTCAAAATCGTTGAGAAAATACCTCGAAGTCACACAGAAAATTTCAACTTCGTAGTATGCTCAATTGACACATTAGATGAATTACAAGCATCCTTGTTCATGAACAAAAGGTGGTCGAGAAGAGGAGTGTAGAGCAAGCTCTACAGGTGGAGAATGAGCCCAGGAATGCACAAAGAAGAGGCAGAGGCAGAGGGACCCCTACACCATATATTGGATCTGCCAACATCGAAAAAGTGTCGTGTAAAAGCAAAAATGTGTTGGTTTAGGAGAAATGGCTACACTTTTTTTTAAAAAAAAGAGTCGGGAAATGTAATGTGGCTATAGCTCCCTATACCAACACTTTTGGTTTTTTTTTGCCACATGGTAAAAAGTGTTGGCATGGAACCCTATAGTAACATTTCATTGTCTTTTGATGACATTTTTTAGGAGTTGGTAAATTTATCTGGAAATAACACTTTTACTTGATACATTGACACTTTTGCTATAAATGCCAACACTTTTCATTAGTACGTTTTTTCTTTTAGCCAACATTTTTTACTTGTAAATAACAACATATTCAAGATGTTCACTTTTTTATTTTACCAACAATTTTATAGATTAACCAACATTCTACACATTATTCTACATTTGTATATATATCATACAATTGCAATCCTATTAAATCAAAATATAATTCATTAAATAACATTCATGTTTTACAATTCAGAAACAAAAACTAGTAACATCCATAAAGTACTAATTATAGAATCCATAAAGTACTAGTTGAAAGAACTTGTGATATCTAAAAAGTATTATCATAACATTTACAAAGTACTACTCTTGTCTCTCTTTGGAAGAAACATTATCATTCTCACTTGAACACTCGCCAAAGGCATCCAAATTGAGATTTAAAGATGGATTGTCTTGTACCAACTTCTTAACAAACCACACCATCTTTTCGTTCAGTTTCTCCTCCATCATGAAGCGCGAGGCCCTTGTGCCTTCAAGCTCCCGTAACAACTATGAAGTAATGGCTAACTCAAAATTACCTTTCGACGGTGATGCTGAGTGATAAGTGTATAATTACACTAATTATCATATTAATTTTATACATTTAAAACTATGAATTAAGTCATTTTTATACTTCATATAAAAGATTTCACGTGGTATGTAGTTATTTTTTATGCAAATGCAGATACTAGGTAAATCTTGGAAGTAAAATAATCTAAAGTGGAATTCTATGAAAAAAGAGTGAAAAAGGTGCAAAAAGATGCATGGAACTTAAATATTTGGCTTAAGATCGAAGCTGTCAAAGATCGGCAAAGTTACAAGGAGATTTATAAAGAAAAACTCAATTCACGATCACGACTTGTATACTTCAGAAACAGAAGTCTGCCAATCAAAGATTCACGGTCGTGACTTATATATCGCGGTCGCGACTTGGACGGTTTTCTGGTTTTATCTTCTTAACTACCAACCGCCAGATAAGCATGATCAACTGCCATCAACCGCCATCAATTACCAACGATAAGACACTTATCATAAGTCAACCAATCATGAAAAGGTGCCTATCCATTGTGGATTATATCAAAGCTTCTTAACCAATCACAATGAAGAGATGCAATCATTAACCAATGGACACGAATCTTCGTTTGGATAGACGTAACCCTTCGAACTCTATAAATAGGGCTCCAAACCTCACTAACTTCGTGCAGAAGAAAGGAGTGAAAGATAGTGCATAGTGTATAGATAGAGAATAAATATCTAGTTTCGCTACGTTCATAAGTGTTAGCGAGAAAATGTTTAAGTGATTCGAATTCTTGTTTCGATCACTAGATTTCTCTATATTCTCGAGTGATTGTTGTATTAGTGTACTTGAAAATCACTTATCAATAAAAGTTTTCATTCTTCAATATTAGTTTGTTCGATATTCACAAAGAATAGCATTCTAGCGGAGGTTTTGTACGGGCCGAGACCGAATTCAAAGCAGACGTAAGAATTGCGGGAATTGACGACTCCCATTAAAGAGTGGATACGGTTTGATCAACTTTAACTTTCACTTGCATAACTTACAACTTTGCTTTGCTTTCTACTTATACTTTCTATTTCGAAGTTTATGATATGTCTATGTTTCATAATGTGTATTTCGTGCTAAGTCTTTTATATTAATCAAGTTATATGTGTTGGATTTAATTTTAAGAGTAGTTTCGGGGTTAAGAATATTGTGTATAATCATTGGATCTGTGATATAACGCTGTTTAGTGAGCCAACATTTTTGGAATGGCAACTTGCTAAATGTGGCTATGTGAGAGCGACCCATACTAAGCATAAAATTGACGTTGTCCAAGTTTATATAATTGTCTTAATTCATTTGCGCTAGGTTTAGAAAAGTTATTTCATGTGTTACTCTACGGCGAATCATTGAACATTTGAGTGTTTTGAACTGAGTTTGTTAGATTAGTTTAGTGAATCGTAACATCTTTGTTGAACTTGCATGTTTTCTCTGCTATACTTGTTCGTAGGGAAAATCTCTATATTTAGATTTTCTAGTCTTCCACATCTATATTTACTCATTTTTCATTCTAATCTTCCTATCCAAAACCTCCAATCTATTTTTATTTTATTTACTCTGTTTTCCCTTGATGATCCTTAGACTTAGTTCCGTCCCTGTGAGTTCAATATCTTTTAAAACTATATCGCAACTGTATACTTGCAGTTATCATCATTTTTCTATTTGATAAGAGGTACTGACAACACCTGTATTTTACGTGAACAAGTTTTTGGCATTATTATTGAGGATAAGCCTTTCGAAACTAGTGTAGCCAAATCTTACAAACAAGTTATTAAACTTATCAGTAGAAAAGTAGCGAGCACTGAGTCATCACAAGCATAGCAGTCATTTGTGCATGAATCAAGGCCAAAGTATAAATCATGTCGACGAGTATATTGCTGATTCTTTTACCTGCTTCCATTGCCTCTTCCACTCCTTTCTTTGTTAATGGCACATCCACACACCTTGTGAATAGGTTCTTTTCGTTCCATAACGACTCGTCGTGCCTCACCAATATCAAAGCCGCCTGGCTTGATTTGGAAATTTCATAATTCAAAAGAAAAAAATAAATCAAAGGGACTGATGGGGTTGGGAAATTACTTGTTTTCTTTTGTATTTCATTTGTGTTGCCATTTGAGGGGGTTGAAACTAGATCAACTACTGAAGTTTGAGAACTCGAGGCTACGAGAGGGTTGAAAATTCCTCGTTACAATTCTTGATATTGAGAATCTGATATCTATTTTGAAACATTTCGAAACCGATTTCGTTGAAGCAAATTTCCCTAATTCCTGATTAGATTGCCTAATGTTTGGTTAAACACAGCACTTGCCATTCTGAAAAAAAAACACACAATTTTAGTATGAAAAAAACAACTTAATACATCAAACCCAACAAGAAAGCCAATTCAATTACTTTAAAATTACAGCACTATGTACAGTCTCAAGCATTATGTAATAGCATATCACACTCATGTGACGAATGCCAATGATACATACTTATAACATTAGAAGTTAGTAACAAAAGTATCTCAAAACATGATCGACTTAGCTAAAATCAAAATTAAACAATATTGACCTTTGCCTCTTCAGTTCAGTTCCATTCATAAACTTTAATATAGCTTCATGCACTGTTCTGATAAAAGGAGCTATTTCTTGTAACCACATATCCTATAGTTCGCCTTTAGTTATCAAGAGGTAATCATGCTCACCTCAAATATTTGTTCTAGCTATAAAAGAAATCAAGTCATTTTCTTGGAGGATATTTTAGTACAAAAAGAACCATTAGGCATACCACATTGCCACGTTCAAAAACAAGGATGTTGTCTAGATTCATCATAGTTGAAATGCGATGAGCAATTTTGATTACAGTCATCTCTTCACATTCAGTAGATATTGCATTTTGCAGTACACAAGATGTTTGAGTGTCAACACTTGATGTGCATTCATCCAGACAAAGTATCTGATATTTAAATTTAAAACTGCATCAATATTCGTTCGCAAATATCATAATCACTCGCATGCATAGCTAACACAAACTATTTTGTGATAACATGAAAGCAATACAACTACTTGCTAGTGTGAGCGGACGCGTTAAGGTGGACCCGCGCGGACGTCGCGAGGCGCCGGCCCCGTGAGATGGGGCGTTGGGTTTTCGAAAACAAAAGCTTTTGGAAAAGAGGTTTCCAGAGGAGGAAACCATGGATTTGCTTGATAATGAAAATGGGTTCCAAATTCAAAAGACTCGAGATCGAGACCTCTAGTCTATGTTACAGAGTCGCCACCTAGATCAGCTCTTCCAGGGAGAGTTGGTATAGCTTAGATCCGTTTGCCTAAACCATACCATAAAATAGAGATTCGGGTCCGGGATGAGCTATCTATTTTGTCGTCATTTGAGTTAAATTACACTGTGAGAGAAACCACATTTATAATATTCTAACTAAACTAGATATTTTCATTTTATAGTTTATCGCACATGCATAAAATGGTAAGTAAATTGCGGAAAGTAAAGTAAATTATGAAAAGTAAACACGTAGGAAATTAAATGCGCCTATTCTACGGGGTGATTAATTACATCATTGGTTTGGGGGATTACAAATCGCCTAAATACATTGGAATCTAAGGAATACAATCGCCTAGAATACATCGATATCTAATAACTATTACATTTGATTTCAAAATTAAAAGCAATACCAGAAGGAAAATAAATCCTAACATACATCTATCCTAGACTAACTGCATCCACAAAGGTTAGTACAAAATAATTTCACAAATATGTGTCAATGCATCAAGTATGTTCGATTTGAATATTTGGAAGACCCGTGTGGTTGAATTAAATAACCGTGCCGATGAAGGCTCGTGATTTTCGTTATAAAAATGATTCATTTTTATGCAAACATGTTGCTCATTTTATTAATGAAAATGCCGCATGTGAATTTTATCGGGTCGGATATCCGGGAACGGGATGTTCCCTTCGTGGGGGTTTCCTAAAACAATATTAGAAAAATAAATCCAGGTCAAACATGCATGACATATCTATTATTTGGGTTAGCAACGGTAATGATGTCATCCATATCGTTACCGACTTCCCCATGAAAGGCGATATCGATATAGATGACTTGAAACGCTTCCGTTGCCACTCCAAACCTCTATCCACATATTAGCACTTCAAAAAGTACTCATATATAACTTTTAAATGAGCTCTGTATGAGAGTTGGTTACCAAAAATGGTGCATTTCCAAGTTTGTAGAGGTTTCGGAGGGTTATTTAGCAAATACAAAATTCTGCCAAGGTCAGGTCGGTACTGATGTTGGTAAGGTCAGTACTGACATTGTCCTAATGCCAACACCGACTTCTTTAATGTCAGTACCGATGTCAATGGTCCAAACCTGCAGAAAAGCAACGAAAAACAGCAGAAAACAGCAAAGATAAAGGCCGAAACTTCCGAAGACCATAACTTTCACTACGGTTATCGGATTCAAATGATTCTCATCATTCCGAAAAGCTCATGATATTTTTAACATAATGAAAGTGACAAAATTATATTTTGAAGACAGATTTATGCCGAAAAAATGTCAAACAATCCGCGTTGTTTTATTAGGAAGAAGTTGTTTTAAATAAGCTAGTTTGTCTTAGTCTAATGACTTGGTCTCCAACTCTACAACGTAATAGCTATTTATTAGGAAGAAGTTGTTTTAAATAAGCTAGTTTGTTTTGAGTTTATATATTCTAATCCATTTCTATGCTTTTAGATTTTCTTCTATTTGTAAGGCTTTATAAAAGCCCCAGTTATCTATCAAATTTAATAAGAGTGAACATCACCAGTTTCCTTTATGTAGGGTATGAAACTGATTGCTCGAGATTCAAATGTAAAGTTGAAGCATGTTATAGAAAGGTGAATCGTTGCGCTAATAGATTAACTAATTAAGCGAGATCCTTGCAAATTGGGAGACATCTCTTTCATGACCTGATTCCGGGCAATCTCTGAATCATTCTGGATGGGTTAACAGCTGTTTGTCTACTGTGCCTTATTCTTGTGTAGTCTTTTTATTTGTAGAAAAAACAATGGCAAAATATTAAATTAATAAAAATGTTTTCAATCCCGATTTTCTCTCTCGGATGTGGAGATGCCAACCAAATTGAGAAGTCCACCTTATGAAATTTTTTAGTCAAACCTTCAACCAAATAACAAATATAATCAATAGAATCGGTGTAAAAATACACTATAATTTAAAAATATAACAAGTTCAAGAAACTTAAACACCAGAAAAGTTGAGTCGTGTTAAGCATTGTTCTTAAAGGATACTTGGTAGTTCCTCCCAAGATAAAAGTAGTTGAGTTGAATAGTTTTTGGGAAACACAGAAATAATATTGGAAGTGTAGCTATTCTTATCAATTCATAATCACAAGCTACTCATATATAGCTTTTCCAGGAAAGATAATGTTCTACTTTTGCAAGTTATAAACCCCCATTTATAAGAAAAAGATATTGTTTGTTCGGGAGAAAATCCTCTGTCCCCAATCCTGTCCCCCATTAATTTTCGTCCATGTGGCAAAGAGAATCCTAATCATCTAACACCTCCATCTCTCCATTTGACGTTAACGTTAGTCCTTATTTTCCTATTCCATTCAAGTCTCCCTGTATTCCATCTCTTCTTCTCAATTACAGTCTTGTATTGCAATCTCAAAGTATTCTGATTCATCAATTTCTTATCATATTCAAACAGTTCTTTCAATTTGATCCTTTCGAGTTCTAGTTTGTTTCAATGGAAGATGAAATTCATGTCCTACTACACTCAAGTAGCGAACCAACATCGACAGAGGTAAATCAATGGTTATTTATCATGTTTTTGTTCTTTATTTATTGTAATATTAGAAAGCATTCGATTGACCTGTGATTATGAACATTCTTTCTCATAATATATGATCTTTAATTACATGTAACAGTAGTGTTAGATTCTTCAATAGCAATTTCTCATAATTTTGAAGCTTCCTGAAGAGGTAGAGGATATCCGGGTTTAATTTCTAGGGCGATTTTCTAAGCACCAGCTTTTGTTCCTCAAATTGCCATGACACTTACAGTAGGTTGAAGTTTTTCATGCCTTGCTTCTTTTAAGCCTCCACCAAAGCTGCAATTTTTATAAAAGTGATACAAATGAATAAGAATTACAGACATACAAAACATAACAAAAACAATAAGTCTGTCCATGACAATACAATTTTAAAAAGGCCAAAATGAGTCAGAAGTTGCAATGTTTACATAGAATAAACAAAGGAAACCAATCCATACCCAGCAGAAATGATCAGGATTTTGATTTCAAGTCTGTAAATGCTTCCTAAAGGGAATGTGATCACATGCAAATCAATACTATACTAATCTACTTCTAATATTAATCTAATAATACAATAAAATTTAGTAGCCTGTTGATAGAATAGAGTAAATGGTAAAAATATGTAAGATTATATGGTTGTTGGATGACTTTTGAATCTAACTAATGTTAGAGTGACTTTAGTTTTCTTAAATCTGTTATATATTGACTATTTCGAAATTTTCATAGTTATTGTTAATAGCAAGCTTTTATCATAACTATCTCATGTTTCAACATTCTTTTTCAGGAGGTTGATAATGAGAATTCTAGCAACGTTAATTATTATTCTAGCGAGGAAGAACCACTATTT
>CATIWQ010006171.1:0-15863 GCA_949673415.1 Euphorbia schlechtendalii
AACTCTTAATGAATTTCATAGCTCTTATGAGTGGTGTATAAAGTGCAATATATACTTGATGAAATCACCTATGTAAGTGTGAAGTGGGGCCGCTTCTATGAGATATTGGCATTATCTCTAGAGCACTTATGAAAGACCAGGCATGCGTATGGCCTATTTGCGCAAAACCGCGCTGTTAGAGAGAGCACCTTGGTATAGTGCGATATGGTAAAATCCCTATTTCACAGTAGCGCTTATTTGGTTTATAGAAACTTTATGTTTCACCAGATATTCCGTGAATTAAATTTTATCTATCAAGTATTGGTTCATAGTCCAAAAGACACCAATACCATGCATTATATGTCAAACCTGAGATATCCAGAAAATTTTTCAAACCTCTTTTGAAAGTAGTGGGGGATTGTTGGAAAACTTGAAGTTTTAAGTTACTTTCAAAAGGCCTTTATCCCACATGGGAAATTTAAAGTACATGTTTTTAGTTTATATTGAGTTTTCCTTTATGGGATTGTAAATTGTGAGAGATATTAGGTGGGCTCTCGCGCACATGAGAGAAATGGCTCAAGGCCGTTTCTAGTGCAAATCGTCCGATTCCCCCCCCCCCTTGCGCGGGCGATAGAGCCCGTAAACGAAACCTTTTATTATTTTTCTGAGAAAATAATATATTTTATATGGTTTATGGTTTACAGTTTTAGCTTTTAAATTTCCTTACCCGTAACTGATGGTTTTAAGAGCTTTAACTTCTCAACAGCTATTTTCAATTAAATGCTAAAACGTTTTTTCCTTCAATGCCAACAGCCATATTTCAACAGCCATTTATTTTATTATCAATATATACAGTCTTTCATAAGCTGCTTTTTACATATACAGTTTACATACGAATTGTAGGTGAAGGGGTGGTTCAATCCTGGAAGGAACTATCGAAGTATCTTTTAAGGACAGTGCCTAGCACGACTCTACTTTGTTTGTTCTTTCGTTCTTCAGGTCCAGCACGTGTACCGAAATTTATCAACGTATCTTCCCAACACAGATAACTTTTTGCTAGTAATGATTTTTTTTCCCAAAAACATTTGAGAACTTGCTTTGAACTAATATCTAACAAAAGTTTTTAGTTTTTGTTTACAGTTACTTTTAACTGTTTCGGAAATAAATTCATGACCAACAACAAACTTTCCTGGACCCTGATAATCAATATGAAGACCACGAAATGGTTGGAAATTTTCGTAGTGGGGCATTATTTCAATCAGCTCTGCATTTAGTTTTGTTTTTGAACATGTTTGGATCCAACAAATAATCATGGGAAAATTCATTTAATATGAAAGTGGGAATCCACAAAGTGAGGCCACTGATCATAACATTAATTTGATAATATTACACAAAACGTTAAAAATTCAAGTAGTGATTTTTAAAGTATTATCAAAGCAATTTTATAATACTATATAAATCTCAGATTGCTTGAAAGCAATCCAAACTATGGGCTACTTGTGAAAAAAATTCTGCAATGTGTCCTTGGAGAATTATATAAAAAAAAGCACTATTTAGCAAGGTGCTCCCATAAACAATAGATTTTGTTTCGTTATTTATACGAACTCCATTCATCACGTTTAACACGAAAAATGGAGTCTCTCTCGGTAACCTTACTAGCAATTGTCTTTTGTTTTAGTGCAAGTAACCCAGTGTTTTTTGGAAATGCAGTTGTTACTCCAAACTACACTGTGGTACACAAGGAATTAGACTATGAAGTTCGACTATACACCAAAGTCTCCTGGATTTCTGCTCTTGCACGAGGAACGTCTTTCCAGAAGTCGACCAAAGACGGCTTTCACAGGTCTATAGAAGAACTTGATCGATTTCAATATATTTTAATATTGGCTCATTGCGTACTTATTTTTTTTTATTTTTAGGATTTACCAGTACATCCATGGATTGAACTTCAACTCATCTCAACTCGAGTTGACTGCTCCTGTCTTAACTAGCATATCAAAGACATCTACCGGGACTCAGTATTGCACAATGGTATTCCTTTCCAAAAGGAATCCTCCTCAGCCTAATCCTGAACTGAATTTGCAGCTAATCAAATGGAAATCTAAATGTGTAGCGGTTAGAATGTTTTCCGGGTTCGCTGATGACGATAGTAGTAAGAGAGAAATGGAGGCTTTGGCGACCAGTCTAGGGAAACACTCTACTCAAAATACAGCAGTTGTCGATAATATTAATACCAGTTCATATATAGTTGCACAGTACAAATCTTCACGCCAACTTGAACGAAGGTTAAATGAAATATGGATCGATGTATCAGGTTACAATATAGAGGGATGCGTACCTGTCGAATGAAACATTGATTTTGGTTCATAGAAGGCTACTCTTTGCTTTGTGACAGAGTATCCTGTTGCTGAAGAAATGCAATGTCTTGCAAGAAGTTGCTGCAAAATGTATTCGACGAGTTGATGTGCATGTAAGCCGTGGCTTGTAAGATAGTCAATAAAATGGAACTAGTAATATTACAAGTTCATAATGTTTTGTTCTTTTCCACTAGTTCCTTATTCGTATATTCATTTCCTTTTTCTGTCTTTTCATGTAATTTTTCTTGTGTACACTACGTCCACTCAATGGATGTGATGGAGTAGGGAAATAAAAAAAATTGAGATTACATCTGGGGTCTTGTCTGAACCACGTAGATTTTACCATCTCTAACAACGCCCTCAATGTCTTGGGGAGAACCATAAAGCTCTTCAATTGCACTACCAGCACGAGCTATGGCAGACAGGATTGATTGTCTGAAATTGTGATCAGTAATCAATGGATCGGATGAGTAATCGACCACAATCTTCTCTTCTTCATCCATTGGTACACTGCAAACATTGCGATGCTATATCAGGCACAAGAAATGTCAAGAATGTTCACTTTCCAACCAACGTAAATCCTACATTTTACTGATTGTTAACCGAGTTCTTTTTAACTCCACTGAGACAATGATAAGATACAAATACAATACCTTCTGCACATTGCACAGAAATTTCCAACTGGGGCAAAAATTATCTTGGTGGCAAATAGGCAAACCACTCGTCCGATTTTCACCCCTGCTAAACTTTTAACAAGAAAACCAAAGTAGTAAATTCTCAAGGACCATACCTATCATAAAGACCTGCACCAGCATAGCCTTCTAAATCTTCACCATTGGAGTCGGATCTGAAGAGAATAGAACGTCTTATGAAAAGGCCAATGGGTTTGCTAGGATAACCCAATACCTGAGGCATAAAACCAGATATTCATCATAATGGTGTTTTCACTACGAATGAAACAAAGTAAGATTTTCATTCTAAATTTGGAAAATGAAATATTATTTTGAGATAGGCGTTTTGTTCAAATATTCATATTAAGTGATAATAAGTTCGCTTTATACTTGTGGTTCCTTCTAGTAAAATAATAGATAGATATTTACCCGAGGAGAGTCCAAATTGTTTTTCTTGGAGACAAAACTCAAAGCACGTCCAGGATAAGCTCCGACAAGCGTTTCTCCAAGTCCCTTCACCACCTATGATAGCATAAATTGCTAAATTAATTTTCCACAGCTTTTTATATTGCTAGCAAAATATGATAGAAACTTCAAGTACAAAGGAGAAATTCGCCAATAAACAAACAATACCTCAGCATATATCTCTGACGAGTCCCCCGATGATGGATTGGTTGTGTGGATAACAAATGCATAATCAGCATTTATCACCTCCTGAACCAGCACTGCCATACAGAGGTAATCATGGTCCACCTTCAGTTTCCTTGTGCTGAAGTACGCCCTTTCATTCCATTTTGACGCCCAGACCTAGCAAGGACATATGTAATATATCATAATGCAAAAAAACAAAAACCGAACAAGGTGTATGACAAAAGTACCAATATTATAACACAAGGCACCAGCTTTATGGAAACATGGACAAATTTGGATCATACATTAACTATACAACCAAACAGATTTGAGCTTCTCTTCAATATCTTCAAAGATGAGTAGTATAAATTTTAACACAGGCATGCTTGTGGTGCATGCCATTATCAATGGACAACTCAAGGATACAGGAGCACAATCCACTACAAGGATACTTGTTGAAAAAAGCTAACAGCAGTTGCATTTGAAATATACCAGGGGAATGAAATGTAGGTCATGTGGTAATGTCCAGTACAAGAAATCATATTACCTTCTTTATGGCCGTCCATGCTTGCGGCCATCGCTGTTCACCTTCATCACCAGGCCAAGGCATCCCAGAACTCTTCATCTTATCTTTCAGCTCTTGCACCTAAAATAAGTACAGCCTTTCAATATGGTCACTTTTAAATTGACTTTCAAAAATATATACTGAATACGTTGTATTGGGAGGCCTAGGAAAGGCACCACCTCATCAGCAGGCTTTTGAAACGAAAGCGAGAGGAGCTTAAACAATCAAATACAAACACTACCTTACTTGAACCGAACCTCTGTACTGGTTAACCCATATTCGGAAGAAAAGAAAACAACAGTTGAGGAAGGGTGGCAAAGTATGGAAAGCTACATTATCAAAAAAATTTATCGCGGAAAAAGCCATTAATTGTTAGGATTTGAGAGATTTCACGGACTTGGTTAAGGGATTATGAGATTTCAGGACACACAAGTTTGGTTTTTTCTAGGTTAATGGACCAAAATGGAATTAGCTTGCTCATATATGCTGTTGGACCTTTTAACCCACACATACAAGCGGAGTATTTTAAAAAGAGTTTCCTGATTAACTATATGTTGTATATTGTAAGTATGGTTTCCTTAGGATGTTTTCTGAGCAGAATATAAATGTAAGTTGAATTGTCTCTCGGTACTACCAGTTAAAATAACTTACCAGCTGTGGCGGCGCTGTAAGCTCTAAAACAGTTCCACGAATCTGCTTGAGGGCACTAAAGTCTCCTTGTCCCAGATTTTTCTTCAACAACTCTAAATTCTTAGCTACATCCTGCAATCAAGGAGAGCACAAGAGAAAATTAGTCGGGCTGAATATCCCAGATAACTATTATGGTCAAAGCAAAGAGCAACAAAAAAGCACAAGTAAAATCCCATGCATATATCAGGCAAAAAATTTCTAATGACTAAGATGCAACAGTAGTCAAGCACAATTCATGTACAAAAGTTAGTGACTATAAAAATCAGGATCATACTGGACATCTTGCACTATATTGAAAAAAGTGGTCCTACTGAAGAAATAGACAGCCAGGCAACAACCTATGTTCATACCCTATCACATTTTTTTATTGTATATCACCCACCAATGATCATTAAATAATGCTCAGGAAAAGAACAAAGAAAGTACAATCAAAATTTGTGGCAGAAGTGAACATAACGCCCATCTCTTTCAAGTGTTCATGTCAGGATTGGATTTTATTTTCTGCTACAGAGTAATTCAGTTTTCTAGTTTATAAATACTGAAAATAACACTTCCCCACCATACTAAGCAGGGCAGTAGCAGAAAATACTAGCTAGACCATAGTTGATATATCAGCATCATTTCTAACAGAAGATCAACAAAAAAAAAAAGAATATACAAGCAACAAGAGAAATAGCATACATATAAACAATGCCTGAAAAATCCATTTAACATACGACAAGCATTAAATGCTTTCTGAATAAGGAACAGTGGAAAACTGCCACAGAGGAAACTTAAAATGTAGATAATTTGAGATAGACATTCCATTACCTGGTTTAAACCATCTGAAAGAACCTTCTCAAAAACTCCAAATGGTAAGGCAACGGATGTGGGTATCCCAATCCATGGAGGCACTTTTCCTTTCAGGTGGGATATATTGCGTGATTTGGCACCAACCTAAAATTAAAGTGTGCAGGCTTAACAAATTTAGAGAAAAATAGTTTACAATATTTGACTTATTCAGGCTCTACAAAACTAGAAAAATAAATGATCAAAGGAGAAAAGAAAATGAATCATTAATCATAAATTTAGAAACCATTTCAGCAAGCTTTACCATTTCACTACTGAACTCCTCAGATGATATGGCATATCTACCATTGAACTGTTTCCGGACCAACTTCACAGGAAAAGCACTAACATCTTTCAAGTTAGGTGAACTTGAATCAGCTAGTTCACCCTCCTTCAGCTCACTGCAATTTATCATAAAATGATCAAACCTGAGTTAGTGTATTCAACTCAGATATCCACAAGCATTATTGCACACCCTGAGTTATGATATGCAGAAAATTTCCAAACAACTTGAGAAAATGCAAGATTACCTATGCACTATACCTGCTGACGTAGGTTTCAGATGCAACAACTTCCCTTCTTTTGCTTGAAGCGTGTCCAGAATGTTGTGATCAAAGCATGTGGCAAAACAAACCTGTAATTTTATGTGTATATAAATAGCTATCTACCCAGGGTTTTAAGAAGACAATTAACCATTAATTACCTTGCAGTTTCTTGCTCGAACAGAAACATGGGATAAAACATCCGGCATGTCAGGTGTCAGCACAGCAACTGTACCATTTGGAATCTCTTCTTCTCCTTTCACTTTCTTTGCCACTAATATTGTCGGGCGGTCATAAGATTTATTTTGTACTGAGAGTAACTCATCCACCACAACAACGTAACCAGAAGCTTCAACTGGACTAATAACCTGCCAACTGTTCCAGGCCAACAAAATTTCATTTGAATAGTAAGTGGCAAGCTTCTAAGAACCCCATCATCAATAAACTTCAGTTCAGGAGACCCATCCTTCTTACAGTGTGAGATTTTATTCAAATATTTACAGGTAACACATACAGCACCAACCTTCCAAGATTAGCGGTCTTCTGAAGAACCGGATCAAGCCTATTAAGAAGCCCAGACAAAGCTGCAGCTGATCCAGCACGAACGATTTCTTCAGTGAATATGCTCACCTGTAAGAATTTATTAGTACGAAATAAAGGTAATTACATCCTATACCATATAAAAGAAAATGCTTCTAATCTTTAGAAAACTAGATTCCTACAGCCCACTTGTCCAATCCAAGCAGTGATCCCAGATAATCTGCTGAAGGCTGCAAAACTTCCTGATACCACTCAGCTTTAGTAGCTAAGGCAACACGAGTTCTATCAAGGACTGCTTTTGCATATAATGCCCAATGACCACTTTTACTGTTTGACATACCAATGGCATGATTCCATCCCTAAAAAGTGCAAAAACAATAGTATCAAACAACAACAACTAGCTGTGTGTTCTGAGACAACCAAGCATATAGAGGTTCTACTTCACCTTCAAACAATAAATTAGATCCTCATTGTCATCTGAAGAAAGTGCAAGATTTTCAACAACAAGGGTAATGAAATACATTATTTTCTGCAAAATAAGCAAGTTATCAAGACTATATAAATCAGAAATGAAATGAACAAGAAAAGGCATGAAATAATGATAAATTCAAAAGATTAATAAAGACTAAAAGAAAATACTTCTTTTTGAAAATACAATTATAGATGATAAAATTACCTCAGATCCAGCATTATTTAATTCCTCATAGCCTCTCTCTATAGCTGTTCTAACAGCAGAATCGAAGGCAATATCCAGGAATAAAAGATCCTTCAGACGATCAGTTGATTTAAACAGCAACGGCCTAAGCTCTTGGCGAGCCTCCAGCAAACCCTGAAATTCATAGATGCACAACAATAGTAATCAAGGTTAACGTACCAACGAAAAAGCTAGTTGCCAGGAAACCTAGTACAAATAAAATTGTTCTTGTACCTCAAGAAGTTGTTCTACATTTTTATCTTCAACATGTTCCAAAACAAATTGAAGTAATTCCTGCTCCAAAAGTTTTTTTATTTATGTTCTTGCAACACGATATTATTCAGCAGCATATTGAAACAGAGTGGAAACATTACAGGAAATCCAGTTGGCAAGCCTGAAATGGGATTTATTTGCACTCCAACCATGAAACCTTGACCCTGAAAGAATTGAACCGAACAACCTAACACTGATAATCCTAATGAGAAAAATTATACAGGAATAGCTATATAGGATAAGGAATTACCTCAGCGCTGTAGCCCATACAATTTGCAATAGCTGACTCAAGATCTGCACCTGAATGAACTGCCTACAAAACATTTTGGAAAGAAATCAACATTATGATATGATTTACAGGTGTGAAAGAAATACCTCACATGGAAATGATCCATCATCTAACCATGTACTATGATATGTATATATGTAGTTATGTGTATGTATGGACACACCTGCATATTTGGATTATGGATTCTGTTGAAATTCTAAAAATACATAATATAAATAAAGGGAATAAAAATGTCTTATAAAACTGCCTAATATTAGGCATCCGATACAACTGAGAAATAACAGTAATAAAAATTTTCATCCAGAATACAAAACATGGATAAATTATGAAGCTTTAACATACAAGTTTAGACAATAGACCTTCAGTGTTCTCATGTAGCTTCGAAGATCGCGCAAAAGGCCGTCCTTTTGATCCTTCCTGAAGTTTGGCTCAGAGTGGATGGCACGGTCATAACTTAAAAGTCGTTCTTTTGTTATTCCATTGTCATTCAAAGTCTTCCAGTAAACACTGATGTCAAAGTCATTTAAAATGTAATCCATTAATGCCTGCATGAAAAAATATCCCAAATAAGCACAGATTTTTGTCGAAGTCACAGACTCTGTAAGTCCAAATTCACATTTTGATACCTGGCAGATTACAACATCATCAGGACTTGTGTTGTTATGCAGCTTCTGATGCCATTCCTCCATCATTCCTCCTTTACAATCATTTTTTCTCTACAATTAATACTTAAACAGATCATTCAAATGCTGAATTCCGCTGAAAATAAACTATTAAGCACACAACATAATGAAAGTAACATGATGGAATATAATAATTACCTGGATGACCAGAATTTCATCCCGAATACGCTGTCCAACATCGCCTTCACCTCCTCGGCCAACAGTAGACATAATCATACGTAAAATCTCCCGATATTGTGGATGACTTGCATAAACATTTTGCAGCAAATCTGTCAACCTATCCTGCGCCTTACTGATCTCACTGTAACAGATGAAAGAAATATACTTACATCAAAAGATTATCTCATGTTATCACAAACACATATAGATAATCGTGTTTATTGCTTCAGACATGGATCAAAGGATCAGAAAGGTTTCAATTAGTCAGGGACTCAGGTCAAATACTTCAGAAAATACCCTTTCAACCTATAAAATATCAGAAATGTGGATCTCAATTGTCCGCAGTTCGCATGGAACATGACAAATCCTAATATCAAGCCAATTGATCTCACAAGTTTACCGTGGTTTGACATTGTAGTTTTTGTTCCATATGAGTTGTCTTGTAGCCATAAACCTCATCCACACCAAGATCCCTGCCAGTCCCAATTCACCAGCATCCTTTGCTTGCTCCACCAAATCTGCTGCAATATTAAATCTATGAACAGAAACAGAAGAATAACTCATCAATCCCGGAACTAACAAAAAAGTTAGAAAAAAGATATGGGGATATAATCTCAAATGATATCAGGAAACAATGCAGCAAAACATTACACGGTATATCAATGACCAATAAAAACCTTAACTTCAACAATAGAACATCACTACAAGAAAAAAGAGCAAATACAGTTAATCGCAAAAGAAAAAGTTCAAATAGCGCATGCTGCACTCTATATTCAGATATCGGTGCTAAACTTGCCCAGACTCCGATATCAGCAACCAACATATGTATGTTTTTTAGGAAAAACAGTTTCAGAAGTGAAAGCAGCAAGGACAATTACATGCAGTTTTTAATAGCCGTTTGAATTCAAATTTGACATTTTTACAGATAAATGAAGATAGTGAGACCAAGATGAAAGAAAATGCGTTTCGATTCATGTTTCTTTCAAAATGAACTGAAACACTGGGGTCGCACAATGCTCTTAGTATAGCATCAATAAAGCATTGTTTTCTGGTTTCTGGTTTGCAACAATGAGAAGTGTACACTTTTATGCAAGAAGCAACAAGCATAGCAAGGCAAACCGAATGTTGCTAAGCTTTTCAACATTACAGTTAAAATTTGATTACTATCAAAAACTGAAAAATTTCAATCTACAAAAGCAAAGGAAAACAGAATATATCTGGATAAAGTGATGTACTAATACTAGAATAGAAACTTGAAGACTCTACATCAATCAAGTTTCTATTATTCTCCCACCAACTTGAATAGAAAATTGAACACACAGGATGAAGTGATATATTAATACTAGAATAGAAACTTGAACACACAAGCTCTGCTTATTCATATGCATAGAATATTCCCCAGCACTTGTATATGACAACAGTATGCATACAAGAGAATGTGAATCCAAGATGCTCTCAACAAAATAAGATTAAATCATGGGAAAAATACTAACCGGTGCATGAAGGACTTCTGCGCCTCACTCTCCAACTTTGCAATTTTATCTAACAACAATTTGGCTGTACCTCTTCCATCACCAACTTCCTTTTAAAACGAATAATATAAATTTATCAACTACATGTGTAAAATACAATATTTTTATATACATTATATTATTTCAGAATAATCTAGCTCCTAAATATATAAAAAAATGATGAAAGAAAAAGCCAAATTGGAAGCAACCTTTTGGACTTGCTTAGCTCCAACACTGAAGTCGATATAAAAGTCTGAACCTTTATCCTTCATCCATTTCCCATCTGCAAGAAGCACAAAAGGCATCCCAGAAAAACTATGTTCTTCTACCTCCAATTCGAAGGTTTGGACCTGATACACAAATTGAGAATATCCCAATCATACTTCAATCTGATGAATCTGCAAAGAATGCAACTTCGGTTTCATGGTACCTTGTAAGTGGAGGAAGTAATATTCGTAAGTTGTGTTTCAGCGGCCTGGCTGAGAGAAACTGAACCAGAGGGCAACACATTCGAAGGTGGTACCTGCAAACCATCTATAAATTTATACGACATACAAACAAAAAAGCCAGCAATATCATACATAAAAGAGGGAAAAATCTGAAGGCCTATATTTTCTTTTGAACCGTGTCTAGAATTAAAAGTTACAAGAAAACTCACCAACCACTCTCTTTCTTTCCTGGATAAAGCCCAGTGAAGAGTGACTGGCTTTTTGATATCAGTGGCAACATAGACTTTTATCCTACCAGTAACAGGCTTGGTCACAAGCGCCTTCACAATGTGCATCAAGTTTGAAAGTTATCATAATTCATTCAAGTAAAAAAAAAATCAACGTAAATCTGAAAGCAGGGGAAAATTAACCAATAATCTATATTCATTCTAACCAGAAGTTCCCCATCAGCAAGCTTGAAAATCTTCTTGTTCAGAACAGCATCACCAACCAATTCTTCCTTTTCCTTAGCAAAAAGTTCCACTGCTTTCAAGGTTTTGGGCTCCACTGAAACTTCTTCAACCATAGACTTAGCTTTATATTTAGTAATAAGCTGCGATATGTCCCTCTTTTTGCGCTGAATCCTTTCAGCACGAAAATATTTTCTTTTCTGCAGCTGCTTTGAGACCTTGTTCTGGATATCCCCTTTAGCAATTTTCTCCCGAATTTTATCCAAGGTAACACCACTTTCCAGTTCCCTTTGCAATTCTTTTCTTGCTTCCTCAAACTCACTCTGTATACGAAGAGAGTGAATGCCAAGGATAAGAAATTATAAACACTCTCACCACAAGTGCAAGGCTAGTACAAGGAAGAACAATATTATTCATTGTCTATGACTAAGAACGCTCAAGTTAACTGCAAAAGAAACCAGTGTAGAAAATACTAAGGACAAAGGAGATGGTAAATTTACCAGTTGCTGCTCCGGCGAATAAAAGGGTTTCCCTGCTTTTTCCCATCTTATAAATGCTTGAATCTGGGTAAGATCCTCAGGTATCTGGCTTTTTATTTCTGAAACCGGTGACTCCTTTATTTCTTGCCTCACATTTTTCTTAGTTAATCTTGCTCGTAGGTCCTCAACAGAAGCACCCCTAGCTACTTCCTCCAACAGTTCAGTACGAGCAGCTTCATATTCTTCCTATAATAAAGAAATTTATTCTCTGTAAACCGACAAAATGCATAATTTTAAGGCATTCAATGATAGCACAAAATAAATGTAATCTGACATATAAATTTTAATCCAACTGCGTATGAAAAAAAAAATTTTCTCACACAATTTTCCAAATAACACCATAACACTCAGCATCATATGTTGCATAGCCGATTCTAGAACATTTACCTTCTCTTGTTTAGGAGAATACATTTGCTTCCCCTTTCGTTCCCATCTAAGATATGCTTGAATTTGTACAAGGTCCTCAGGGACTGAGACATTTGGATTTATCAACTTCTTTTTTGCAGCTAATTTAATGTGAAAGTTCTCACCGTTATTTTTAAACCTGGAAATGTTAAATGAACAAAAATAAAATATAGGGCATGATTTTAATAGCTTGCAGTGAGAGATGTGTCTCTGCAGAAAAAATTGACAGCACAAACTCACCATTTATTCCGGGATTCATCAACTATAAGAAATTCCAAGGCTTGTATTGTAGGATCATCAATCTCAATTTTCAGGTGAGAGCTTGAACCAAACTACAAAAGGAAAATTGCATCAACCAAATTCTAATTAATTATATATACACGTTTATAATTTTTTTTACTTTTCGAACAACATGTGAATGATGATGTCAACATGGTACACTTTTGCGCACGTACATTAACTAAAGGACTTCTGAGGGCTCTGTTCTTATAATTTTTGGTGCCATCTGGGAGACGAGAAGGAAGCACCCACTTTCTAACAAAAGAAAACAACGCATAAGAAAAAAAGAAATAAATATACATTTAACTGGTAATCACATCAACCGAAACTTGAACAAATTGAATGAAAATTTCAAAGCACACAACCAGGGTGAGACTTACTCTCTTCTATCACGTATCCCGCCCCAATGTAACCGCAAAGAATCACTTCCGTAGGTTATCTGAATATTTACTAGCGTGATAGAATCATTAGTAGGATTGCTAACGAAAACCTGCTCAATTAGAAGGGAGAAACTTACAAGAGCGAAACTTGGGCTTATATCAGATATAAAATATTCTAAGATATCAAAAACTAAGCTCAACTAGCCTATATTCACATGTTCACTGCAACATACCTGCAATTTGATATTTTCATCAAGGTTGAATTTTCCTACAACTTGCTGCAAGGAAAGATATCATCAAAACCTATCAGGATTCAAAAGAACTCATATGCATGTGTACACATGCTCTCCATCTCCATCTCTATCTATTCTGAATTGAAAAATGCTAGTACACTTTGGCATGACTCTTCTTGTGACACTATTTTATTGTTTGTTCAATATGCTTTGTTATCTTTCTGAATAAATAAAGAAAGTGCAACTTACCAATGGCAGAGAGAAATTCAGGAGAAGCTGAAGCTAGCATTTCTTAAACGGATTTTGTTGAGCGACTTAAATGTCTATGACAACACAACTTACTGACACGACCACAATTAAAGACTGGAATTAATGAAAACAGAGCCATATGGAACTATGAATTACATAGTTGTGGAAAGAATTTAAAGGGAACCATTCAACTAAGTGACGCACTAAAAACATACAATCTGAAGACTGAAATCTTAAGGCATGTGTTGGAATAGCTCTGCTTTACACAAGAAATCTACATCAGTAACTTGAATAGCAAGCTTTGAATATACTACCTAGCATTTCATTACCATTAGCATCTGTCTGATCAGTATAAGGATGTCCCGCTTACGTAAATTAGGGCTCTCCTACTCTAAATTTGAAATTTCCTAGTTCAGTCATTTTTCAAAGGTTTAGGCTTCTAGAATTCATAAACCTATTACAATTATTAAAATCTCTAATCAAACAGTCGTATTTAGAATGCAAAAATTACCTCGGATGCCGGATCCATAGCTAATACTGAACGTGGCGTGATCGCAGAAGGAGAACGATTTTCAGCCTCTAATTTTGATTTCCGCACTTTTAAACTGTTTCCATAAAAGGTACTAGAAGAAACCGTTGACCAAAGTCTCGTCGGTGCCGCGGCTCCTTGACTCACAGAAGCAATGCCAGAAGTATTTAATTTGCTTCGATGTTCCAAACCCGCTGGACGAAGCAAACTCTGTTGGAATAAATTATGGCCTATGCTATTACTCATATTCCTTGATTCAAAACTTCCACCTAAAAAAAGAAAGAAAAGAAAAGATTACGCCACACAAAAGTGCCAATAAAGATCCTAACTATGTATAAAAAAGGCAATAACAGATCAATAAACAGGTAAAATCAAAAGTGCTAAGTGCGAAGAAATATAACTAAAACTTCCAGCACTAAAAAAGCCTTCGTTGCACAGTATCATATCAAAAACCAAACGAAGCATAAAGCCGAAATGAAGAACAACGGATCACTCGTTAACTGTATATAATAAACTTGACTAAAACCGTAGAGAAAGCATACAAATCTGAATCAATGGAGATTTGAAATGAGTGTTGTTGACCTGAGGCTAAGAGACCAATTGAGCTATGGTTTTTTGTTCTTTTCTGTTACGTAAGGATCCAGTGAGAACAGAGAAGTGGGAAAATTGGGAGCGAAAAATGAACGATTGATGAGATGGCGCTTTATAGTGGTCAGTGGACACGTGTACAATCTTGATATTTTAATAGAAAAATTGTGGTCCTTGTTACCCTTCCTTTAAATGAAAATTTCATATATATACTATTTTCAGGTACCTTTGTCGGATATTTTTTTCTTTTTGTTTTTTTATATGATTTATCAGTTTATAGTACAATTCGTCCCTCTAATTTGATAATTGACAATGCAAGTATTTTGAATTGAACTAATAAACTACATGGATTTTATAATTCCTGAATGAACCATATATATTAAAACATATTTGGTGAATAAGTTAATAAAACAATCTAGTTTTCATCATCAATATCTAAACTAAAGTTATAATCATTCAAATGCATAATTTAAAAGCAAAAAACATTTAGGAACGAAAACCTTAAGAAGATGGTAAAAGTAAACAAATTATTTTAAAATTAAAATGATGATTATGTACATGTATTTTCAAAGGTTACTTTAGAACAACATTATTAAAATATTTTTTATACAATTCTTGAACCGAACAAGTTTGCTTACAAGTTATATCTTCCACGATGTAAATATCATTATTAGAACTCTATTATAATTGTTGGATTCTCAAGGATAAATAGTTTTGTAAGTTCTGTTTAGAAGATAGCCTCAGAAGAAAGTCATCTCAGAAGCACATGGATTCATCAGAGGAACTATGAAGTCACAGAGGTCATCATTATCAGAAGAAGAGTTATATATATAATAGAGGAACTTAGCGGGAACAAAGTTGGAAATCAACGACAACATTTCTAGCAATGGTCCAAGAATCAACGGAAACTTTCTCTCCCTCTATAAAAAGGAGGTTTCCTGCATCTGAGAAGGTTGCCGAATCCTAATACAAGTACCAAAGCAATAACAAAATCTCAATCTGCTTATAACCTTCTCATAGCAAACATTAAAACTCTAATTTGTTTGTAATTGAACTGACGGGAACAAAGTTCAGAAGTTCACCAAAATCATTCTTGTTAAACAGTTGGAACTTACACTAAGCTGAGGGTAAGATAGTGTAAGGGAGCGAAGTTCTAGTAAGGAAGGTACTTAATAGAGACGAAGCTCAGAGCCTCAGATATAGAGGGACGGAACTTCTGTATTGGTATAGCTCAGCAAAGATTGTTGAAGGGTACTTCAATCAAGGCGTTGTAAAAGGTTTACTCTTCACCAGAAGAAGAGTTAATAGTGGATTAAATCTTAGACTGGAGTTTCTAAGGACTGGATTAGGCA
>CATIWQ010006177.1:0-15451 GCA_949673415.1 Euphorbia schlechtendalii
TATACTAGGGATATTCTATCCATGTAAACATGGTTAAAAGCATACAACTTTATCCCAAAATAACTCTTAAAGACTCAACATAAATTTATAAGATAGGAGCTGAGTTAATTTTATTTCATTGTGCTGAGCGACTTAACTCAAGAACATGTGTTAGCTATTTCAACTAAGTCTTTTTAAGTTAACAAGACTAGATATATTAACCTTAACTAAGTTTAATTAACTCTAGGTATATACTAACCATAGGATTGATTTATAGATTGCCAACCTATATGTTTTACATCGTCGAACACTGTAACTCAAAATTGTTGAGGAATCCTTAAGTTGGTTTCAACAAATTTCAAAACTGAAGTGATAAAATTGACGACCTCGTGACCTCATTTATTTGTAATCCTTTTCCTCAACTGTACAAAATAAAATAAATATATTTGTGGATGACAAAGTGTCATGTTTTTTTAATGTGGAAATCGATCATTTATATAAGTTCCGCCGTGTTTATCATTTTGGACTCCACTTTTACCACTTTAAACCCAATTGTAAACATGACATAATTTGTATTTGCTTTGACAATTATTTTATTTTTTTGTACAAAATTCCCTACTTGGCTATGTAGAGGAGCGAGATTGAGTTTCGGGGAAATTTTTGGATGACGAAAACTGGAATTTTCAAATTTATGTGTCAATATAAACCCTTATTCTAAAAATTTAGGAGTTTTCAATAACATAACAGCCAAATCACAATCACAAACAAGGATTAGCTCATTATGAATCTCAAGCCACGTTGCATATCCCTTCCAAAGGTTAATAAAATAGCATGCTTCGTGGTTTGACTGTTTTGCAAAAAGATTCCCGTGAAAATTTTCGTCGTGAAAGGGTTTCTGTGATTTAAAAAATTTGCAAATAAAGGAAAATTTTCATTCAAAATATTAATGTTCCAGAAGGTGTCTCAACATATCTAACATTCCTATAACTTGAACATATTATATTTAAGAATTATTTATTAAAATTTGAGTAATTTTCGGATATTATTCACTATATTATGATTTTTTAAAAGTTACAATCACATTTTATTAAAAAAATATTTGTACTTCTAAAAAATTTTAAAATTTTTTACTAAGATATATTGTATTTTTATTAACTTTGCTGCAAAATTTCAGTTCAAAACAAACAAGATTACCTTTTTTATAACGTAATTCAAATCGAAAATCATGTTTTGCTAACTTTTGAAACTACAAACACCCTTTTGAAAAATATTCCACAACGACTTTTTTTGTAAAACAATCAAACTATAAGATTTGTTCTTTAAATTCACCCCTTTCTAAATGCCCATGAACTTTTTAATTTTTGAGGAACTTGAGTTTCGAACCTAGGATCCCACCTTCTTGCTCCACTTTAGGAGGAGGTGTGACCACTAAACCAAGTCTAGCAGTTACTTTATTTAATTGAATTGAAGGACACTTTAGGAGGAGGTGTGACCACTAAACATGGAGTTTTTAGTTACAAGTACTAAGCAGCTTTAACTAGACCTGTTCACTATGCCAGGGCCCATTGAACCCGCTTTCATGCACCGGGCTTGGACACTCATACATTCACTAAGCCCGGCTCGAACACGAACCTGCTAGAACCTTTTTACGGGCCAGACTTGGTATTTATGTAATACCCGGCCCAGCCCGACAAATAATCATTTTATTTCTTATATATTATATTTAATAACTATTTAAGATTTTTATATATTGTCGTATTAGAGTTTTATATTTTACGACAATAATTTGAATTTAATATCAAGGACTTTAAATAACAAAACACAATCAGATTAAAAACTTTAACACGTATAATTTTTAATAAAGATATATATGTTTTGTTATTTTCTTAGTATAATAAAAATTTAAAACAAAAAAGTATTTATTGGCTTGGAAATGATGTTGTAAGCCTAACCCGGACCCAACCCAATCTCGAAGTTCTAATTATGGGTTTGTGTTAGTATTTTTAGTCAAAAGTCCGACCAACCCGGTTCAACCTGCCCGATGAACAAGTATATTTAACTGTTTTATTAAAAGTTACAAGTAACAACAACAAAAAAAAAAACTATGAATAAAAATAATCATAATCTCAGTATCAAACAATAACATCTAAATTACTGCAAAGATGACGCAATCCAACAAAAACATAACAGTTCTTTGTATAACCATGTCAAACTTTTTATCATATATGTAAGTAAAAAATGCATATGGTTCGAGTTAAATACAAGTAAAAATGAAAGTGTAAAACATGTAATCATGTTACAATTGAAGTGATTCCTTGACCTTCAAGTAACAAATAATGAGCAGATATCCTTTTGCAAAAAACACTTGATAATATGCATTACCTATGTATCAGCGAGGGCCATCCATCCGATCGATTTGTACACGAAAACTTGTCATCTTCTCTGAAAGTTCAATGTTCGAATCGAGAAGGCGAAAATGAAGCCGAAGAGTAGGCAGAATCCAACAATGACCATGGCGCAGTTACTAACAAACTCATGCCTAAACCCGAAATAACTCGTTAAAAAACCCGCAACTGTTTCACCTGTATCCATTATATCTTTTATGTCCCCAAATTGTGAAGCGACCAATCCGTATAAAGTCCAGGCCAATGGGCAACACCAATAGTACCATGCCCACCATATAGGAATTCTCTGTTATGAATATGAACATTTATAAAGGTTATTTGCTGGCTTATTATCGGTTCAAAATATCGCGTTTCTATAAAAAAAGTTGTGTCAAGGTATAAATTTATCCCCGACTTTTAGGGTCAGTTTGGGATTGCTTTCCCAACCTGCTGTTTTGAAAAGCCAGGCCCAAATTATCAATTAATATATTAAAAAATATATATTTAGCTTATATAATTCTATAAAAAATATCATATGGTTGGAAATTTCAATTTTTTTGGTTAAAAATTTAGCATCTAAACTCAATATTTTATGAATGTATTTGCAATTATTTTACTATAAGAATTTTTTAGTAATGGATATTTTGATTTTCTTAATAAAAAATAAATGGATAGACTCGCGGGCCGGATTTCGGTTTTGATTATTTTTTAAGAGGTTGGGCCAGGCTTGGGCTACTAATTTTTTAGCTAGGCCGAATGGGACCGGCCCGAACCTGGCCCATGCACAGGGTCTAGTTACTACTAACAGAATGGGCCATAGCATTAAGGGAACATAAGAGAAAAAAGTTACCGTGTAAGGAATGATAAATCCCGAAAAGAGAGTCCAGAATGCATAACAAGCAGAAGCAACAACAGCAGCAATGTTGTGATTGGGAGTAATGGCTGTCGTCATCATTCCATAGAAGCTGAAGTACAAGAGGGTGAAGAACAAGAAGAAGATATACCAAAAGAACTTGCTTGTCGTCCATTCGAAACCGATCATGGCATATACTATAACACCGTAAGTAAAAGTCTGAATAACAACATAAGGGACTTCAATCATAACCTGAAAACCCGAAAATATAATAATTAGACGAATAATAACATTTTGAATCGAATTGTCATCATTTACGATTAGATCATTTTTTACCTGTCCAAAGGCATATGGCAATGCGGAATACATTCCAGCAGCTCTTTCTCTGTAAAAAACCGTTCTCTCGATTGCCACGACTGGCTGCACAGCAACAGCGTTTTGAATTCCGATAAAAAGGAGGCCAACATATATGGAACCTATTGAATTAAAAATGTCTTGTTCTGTTGCTCTGCCAAATTCAAAAGATTTCACAAACTTAGTTTCATGTATAAAGATTTTAGCCTTTTTGGGCAGGGTGTTGCATATATAGCCTTACCTTTTACAGCCTAGATCCCAAAATATAGTTCCGAACATCAAAGCTATAACGGTTGTAAAGAAGAGTTTCACTGCAGTATATGGTGGGTTTCGCAAATATGACCAATGTTGCTTCCAAAGGCATGCTATGCATTGGTTCAAGAAAGGCTGTGAGAATTGACTATGGAAGTATAAATCCTTAGAACCAGGTTGAGGCATGGTTAGTTCTTCTATCAATGCTTTGTTTTTCCTATATTATCCACAATTATGTCACATTAGAAACTTTATTTTCAAGTGCTGGTAGCGAAAATGAAAATATTAACACTTAACAGCATAAATATCTATTACCGGTATAAATCTGAACTCCTATAGATATTGGCATAACTGATTCCAAGAGCTGCTTCTTGTTTTTCTGAAGTAACCTCTAGCATCCAAGTTGCCGGATTGTAACCATCCTTAATCTTAGGGACCCCTTCAATATCCTAATTGAAGAGGAAATCACTAACTTATCATCAATACGAAAAAGATTCATATAGTTTGATTTGTCATGCATATGAAAAGCTAACCTCAAAATACTTGATGAGATTGTAAGAATGCTGGCCTAGTCGACCCACAAAAATCTCCTCGCCCCCTCTTTGTAGTAAAATTAACTGTGATGTGATTGTACCAAATTATTCAGTACAACCTAAGATCGGAACGAATAAAGATGAGAAATTCCTTGGCCAAGAAGTATACCTCACCTCATCAAACGAATAAAAAATGTCAATGCAAGGTTGGTGTATTGTGCATACTACAGTTCGCCCTGTATCGACTGTATTTCGTATGGTTCTCATTACTATGGCAGCTGCTCTGGCATCAAGACCAGAGGTTGGCTCATCCATGAAAATTATCGATGGGTTTGCAACAAGCTCAACTGCAATTGTTAACCTCTTTCGCTGCTCGATTGAAAGACCATCCACACCAGGCAGTCCAACAAGTGCTCCGCGTAAAGAGGTAAGCTCTACAAGCTGCATTACTTCCTCAATGAATACCTGCAATCCATCAAATTATGTACACTTCATCTCAATATTCTGAAGCATAAAAGAACAAAAAACTGATTCATGTAAGATAAAAAAATATGGCCAAATGCACCAACCCCCCCTAAACTTGGCAAACTTTTGCCTAAAGTCACCCTGAACTTTCAATTAGGCCCCTCAACGCCACGTGTCAACTTCTGGTTCAAGATGTAAAATAAAAAATGGCATCTTTGAAAAGTCAAACTGACCGTAATCTGACATGTGGCGTTGGGTGGAACTTGTGCACTTTGGAATTTTGGAAGTTCAGGGTGGCATCTGGCCTTATGCATTTAGACAAAAGTACAAGTTGGTTGGCATACCATTCTTGAATGAGAATCAACCTCAGGCGGTAGACGGAGCCAAGCAGAATAGAGCAATGACTCATAGACAGTAACAAATGGAGAATGGATATCATTTTGCTCACAGTAACCCGATATTCGCGCAAATGTTTCTTGCTTCTTCGGGTATCCCGATATTGAGATACTTCCTTCAATGTAACCACTAGTTTTTCTTCCAGCCAAGACATCCATTAATGTGGTTTTGCCAGCACCACTTACACCCATAAGTGCAGTTAGGACTCCTGGCCTAAACGCACCATTAATGCCTTTTAGAAGTTCTAGACGATCTTCCTGAACACCTTGAGCTTTCATCTCCTGAAGGACATATGAAAATAATAAGTTTCGGCATATTTACTAAGTGTATGGCATTTAATGATGATCAAGGCTTGTGGTGCACTCAGATGTATTAATCGAAAAGATAATAAAAAGTTACCTGTGGCATGTCAACAGCATATTTAATATTTTTGAAAACCATGGAAAGAGGTTGAAAAGGGAGAACCATCCCTCGTCTCTTGTTCTCAATTGTGCCATTTAAGCTAGCATTTACACATTGCGCGTCAGATGAGATGCTCTTTCGGCTTTCATTCCTTTTCTCTGAATTTACAAATAATGTTTAAAGTTAGACTACGTCTTAAACACCAAAAAAGAATAGCAAAGTTTGAGACTCACGAAACGAGCTTTTTATTACTCTCCATAGTTCAACAAACTGTCCGGTTTTGTTAACATCTTTCTCAACCAATGCCTCTTTTGATATTACAGCCTGAAACTTCCCAAAGGCTGCAATAGGTTGAATAATTAACATATAGTATTGTTCAAAGAATAAAAAATGCTACAAATGGATACTTACGATCAAGATACTTTAAAGCCAAGGTGTAAAGGAGATTGAAAAGAATAATATATCCAAACAGAGCTCCAATCCCAATCCAATACCAACTTGCATTAGTAAAAATTCCACGTCTCTTTAAGAAATTAACTCCGAGTGGCTCAGTTGTAAACAAAGCAGGCTGCAACACATGCATTTTTCGGCAAATGGCATAAATATTCAATAGATTATGCCAAAAAAACTCTACCAATTTGATTATTTAGCTTTTTAGAAATGGTTAAGAGAAAGACCACTTACAAGTCTCCATGACTCTCCGAGAAATTCATTGACAGATATAGCGTTCTGGGCATACATTAAGGGGGAGGCCCAGTAACCCCACAACCACCACTTGTGCACATCATCTGAAGCAAAAAAACTGTACCGCTTGAGAATTAAGATATGTACAAACAAAGTAAAGATATAAAAATCGGTGTGTTTTAATGTGCGTGATTTACCTTTTGATAAGACAAATCCACCCAAAACTAGCATTGCAACTAGTGCAAATGATCCAATAATGTTAGCAACAATTAGATTCCTCCCAATTGCTGCTATCAAACGAAACAGACCAGAAGCCATCTGATTTGTGCATAGGAGTAACAAGTACTGCTTGAAAAAACTGCCATCAATGAAATTGAATAAAATTTAACGATATACCACTCTCAAGTAAGAAATAAACATTACATTTCCATTTTTGTTACCTCTCAATGTGCGGATCGAAACCAATTAGATAATAAGTTAAGATCAACCATATGGCAACTTCAACACATGTGATTGGAATTTTAAGTATCCATGTGGGTAAAGCATATGCCCATGCAGGGTAGAACAAAAGATCTCTTTGCTTATAGAACACCGGGAGTTTCATGATGGTCAAAGCAAGCTCTGTGATTCCATTGAACATAAGCGTAGCTATGGTATAGAAAAGAGCGCCAAAATAAGTTGCGGCATCTACTATTGTGTCATGATGCATCATTGTTCTTGGAAATACGGAGCTTGCTATGAGAGCCAAAATAATAGTCTGATATAAAAGATGAAAAAATGAATCACAAGTTCTCAACATCCTAAAATCTGGAAAACACAAAATTTGATCATATAAATAAATGAGCAAATTTCTTCCCATTAAATAAAATGCAACTCACTTGGATGATTTTGAAAAGGTAGACAAAGGAGTTCCTCTTCATGAGCAAAATTTCTCTAGAAATGCAGGCTTTTAAGAGATCCTTCTTCCTGATACCATACTTGTCGGTTGTTAGTGCAGCAGGATGGGATTTAGTCTTATCAAACGGTATAGCAAGTTCATCACCTAGACTTTTCCCAATATGAAATGACTTGAATGCTTCAGCAAATTCATTGACAGAAACAAATCTATAAGGCTTATCCTTACAACACCAATACTGCTCTTGATCTTTTCTTGAAATCACCTATCAATTTTCAATCTGAACAGTTCACTAATCATTCAAACAATCCACATAAAGAAAAAAAATTAATTAATTGCCCCTAACCTGTTGCAGAAAATCAGCAACTCCTTTCCTCGCAGGACATTTGAAGCCTGATTGTTCGAAGAACTCAAGCACATTTTCTCGAGGACCTTGATACACAATCCGTCCATCAGATAGAAGAATTAGGTCATCGAAAAGATCATAGGTTTCTGGCGTTGGCTGTAGAAGAGAGATGAGAGCAGTTCCATTGAGAATGTGGATCGATTGCCTCAGTGAGTTCACAATTTGAAATGTTGTTGAACTATCCAAACCAGTCGAAATCTCATCCATGAACAATGCTCTTGCTGGTCCAACCAGCATTTCCCCTGCAGCGACAAATTTAGAAAAAAAAATTGACAACGAAATTGAAACAAGTTCATAATAATTTCAAGTTTGTGCAATGATAAGAGGAATAATGTGGACATACAACAGGACGAAGGATCATCGAACTCATTGCACTCAAATTTGAATCGCTGAAAGCAATATTCGGTTTAATAAGAAAACTCTGCACATACATGATCATAACTAGATCAAAAGCTTCTCTGAAATCTAGGTTTAATTTCCGGTCAGAATTTATCGGCTTAACGATAGATGACATTTCACTATTGCGTTTCCCGTTGCCGGTGCCGGCAGCTACGAGCTGACCGAAGGCGAAGAGTTTCGACTTGTGCAGTAACGGCAATCAAATTTGGTTTAGTCATTGAAAATTACTACAGTTATTATTGGTTGTTTGTACGAGATGAAAAGTTAATCAAACTTGTTTAAAATAGAATTTTAAATTTAGTTAGTTTAGTATTTTTTTAAATTTTTTTTAATTTTAAAAAGTTACCTTTTTTTAGTAAAAAAAAATGTAAGAAAGTAGACAATACTTACTTTTAAAAAGTGACTTTTTTAAATTTACTTTTTGATAAAATAAATTATAATATTACCCTGTATTATATTCAAAACCAAATACCCTTTTATAAAACATATACTTTATGGTTTTTTCAAGATTCAACAACTTAAAAGTAATTTAAAATTCAATTTTGAGAAACACTTGTAATGACTTAAAAATCTTTTTACAGAAACACTTAACTACTTACGTTTAAACTCCTTAAAAGTTAAAAAAAATACTTTTCAATTATAAATCACAAGTTATAAGTTTGGAGAAACATTTTTTAATAAAACGGAGCCAGGTTCGAGTATTGTTTGAAAGAAACGAATAACGAGAGATATGAAGGATTAAATGAAACAACATGAAAATGTTCACAAGAAGTAAATGAATCAATTTATCAACCAACAAAACAAGGAAAAACCCAATTAAAGAAATTAAGACAGTATTTGTCGGGTTTCAAGTAAGGATGGCAACGGGCCGGATCCGTTGGACGTGGCCCGGATCCGTTTTCATATATTGGACCCGGATCCGACCCGGATTCGACGGGTTCATAATTTACGGATCCAGATCCGGATCCGACGGATCCCACGGATCCGGGTCCAAAACGGGTCCATGTAATTAACATCAAATTCTTAGTTTCAGCTTCCATACTTGTACATTTCACCTTATTTTAAGTAGTTTACATGCTCATTTAATTATGTTCATGCAATTGGATTTACGTGGATATCAAATAATATTAATTATTCAATATTTTTGGGGTAAATAATAAATAAAAATATACAATTAATATTTAAATACGGATCCGGGTCCGGATCCGGGTTTCCTTACCCCGACCCGGACCCGTTTCCTGGACTCGGATCCGGATCCGGACCCGGATCCGACGGGTCCATAAAATCGAGATCCGGACCCTAAAAAACGGATCCGGATTCACGGATCCGGACCGGGTCCGGGATACGTTGCCATCCCTAGTTTCAAGTATCGTTTAAAATAAATAATAATGTGACATGGAATTAATCAAATACTTAATTGAATTGTATTTTGTGTTTTAGCTAGTTAACTTTGGATTCTAATGCTATTTTTATATGGACGACAATTTGCCAAATTTGTGAAGAAGTAATTAATACTAATTAATTATACCTGCTGTGAGTCGTCTCTTTTGACCGCCAGAAATACCTCGTCTCATGTCATCACCAACCATTGTATCAGCACAAGCTTCGAGTCCTAAAATCTATAAAAATGTAATTTGTAAAGGTCAATTACAATATGATATATAAATTTTCCTAATGATTTTCATTATATTTTGTTACAATGCAAATTAACTTAATTTTTTTTAATTGACATTTCTCTTCCTTCTAATGGTTGCAAACTCTTAAAATGAAAAAATTAATGAAAATAAATTGACTTTTACAGAAGAATTAGAGAGAATATTGTTACCTTGATAATATAATCTATAACTACATTTGTTTCTTGTCCTTCTAGTGCTGCTGCCTGCATAATCAGTTTTGAATAACGTCAAATTTACTCTAGAATTATAATATTGTTTAAATTTAACAATAGTTGTTATTGTTTATACAAGTCAATGAGCTAACTAACAAAATTCAGTATTAATGTAATACATTATCATCTTTGATACTATGAAATAAAAATGCACTCTCACCTTCATATACAAGTCAATATCAGAGTCTGGTGTAATTTTCGCTTCTTTTTCTCTTCGTAATAATTCTGACAAAAATTCTGCAAATGACAAAAAAAAAGTTCAGGAAATAAAAAATAAAAAAAGGGTAGCCCGATGCGGGAAGCATTAATTTTACAACTTGAACCCGTGATTATAAGTCACGAGGAGAATTCTACCGTTGCTTTAATCGTCTCATTCAAATTAGTCAATTGAAATGAAATAACTGATTTAATAATTATGGTTTAGGGAATAACCGCAACGAGATCCAACTCCTTGACATCTTGCAGAGAATGTTAGAGTTTCTCTCACTGTCATTTCTCCGATATGAACATCATACTGACTTATATACGTTGATATTCTTTGTGGTACAAACTCATTCATTTCATGTCCGTTGTAAGTAACTTTTCCTGAGAACTGAAAATATTAGAAAATGATATTAGTTACTAATATTAATGGCCGGTTCACAAAATCACTTTTTTTAGTTTGTTAAAGTATAAAACTACCTTCAAATCCTTGCCAAGTTTTCCGGCCAAAGCAAGAAGTAAAGTTGTCTTGCCTGAACTCGGTGGACCTAAAAGTAATGTCATCCTGCAAAATTAATTTTGTATAGTGCAATTTTATATTCTGCAAAGTCAAGGGTAAGTATATTATTTTCACAATTTCAAATATTGACACCCAAAAACCTCATTTTACATTCATAAAAAAAAACCTCATGAGTGCTTTTACTTTTTTTAATAACTCTTTCAGATCGGAAAAATCATGACAGTCCTGGGTAAAGTGTAAGGGGTGTGACAGTCCAGGATCTATAGCCGGAAAGGGTTAAAAAATATATGATGTTTAAATTTTTAGTAGTTAATGTTAAAGATAAAAATTAACATTAATTAGTATACGATGAATTGATAAATCATTTATTAAAGATATGTTTTTTTTAGTAAAATTCTTAGTTTCCCAAAAAAAATTAAATTTTTTGTTACTATTTTTTTTACTGAGATCCTCATTTTTATTAATTTATAGTTCAATGCATAGTTTGCCCTTGAACTTGGTTTTGAAAAGTCAAATGATCCCTTGAACTTAAAAAAACTTCATTACCCCCTGAACTTGCAAAAATGCACCAGTTTACCTCTTTAACTTGTAAAAAACACACCAATTTGCTTCCTTATTACCACGTGTCGACTTAGGGAGGCAAATTGGTGTTTTTTTACAAATTTTGCGGATAACCAGATGCTTTTTAAAATTCAGGAAGTCATTTAAGTTTTAAAACTAAGTTCATGCCAAAAATAATACATTAAATCAATTTATATAACATTTTACGTAGGGCCGTGTAATTGTAAAAATCGGATCCCAGAAAAATAACATTAATTTGTCCTTAATGTAGTCATGCAGTATATTAGAGATAATGTCCATTAATTTTTCGTACCTTCTTGGCTTTATGATTCCACTAACATCTTGAAGAATTGGTAATGGTTTCTTTGTACTTGAAAGTAAGTGAAGAGAATTCAAGAATCCCTTTTTCAAAGCAAATGCAAATTGTAATCAATCAAGAAGTGAATATCATATACTATATTAATATATACTTGCAACTTTTTTTCTTATATGTATAAACAAGGATAACAACGTGTTTCTACTCCGTTCCCAATCCGTAAATTCATATTAATTTTATAGAGTTAGATTATTTTTTATTCTGAGTGGTACATTCATAAAATGAGTAAGGTGACCAGGGTTCGAATATTGACATTTGCAATTGCTTCAAAAACGGATCTAATACTGATTTAATAAAAAAAACATAATTAATCCAATTGTCCAGGTCTAATTTTAAACTATCTTCGCCCCCTCCTCTGATGCTCTCACCTTTAGAAGGATTTAGGTTCCGTTTTTTTCAACTTATTCACCTGTTAATTCAGCTCAGCTCTTGTAAATACTGCATACATATATATTTACATTGAAATAGCTTCAGTTCAGTTCAGTACAGTTTCAGCAAATAAGTTGAAATGAACAAAACCTTACAATGATTTTAGGTTGAACTTTGATCTAGTTTTTTTTTTTTAAAAAAAATGGAAGGCCATTGCAAAATCAATTTAGGATCTATATTCAATTTATAGACTCTAAAATTTTTTAGTCAATTCAATTCTAATGCATTGAACATATATTGATCCAAATACATGGGAGCCGACCTATTTTCATCTATATAAATAACCATAGTTCAAAATGAAGTATCACTTATGTACCTGTAAGATATTAGTGGTATAGTTCAAGATTGTAGGCAACGTTCTACTTCCAATATAAGCTTCTGCTTCAATATTTAGATGCTCAAATCGAACTTCAATAGTGGGCATATCGAGTCCTACCCTGTAATTTAAACAAAAAAAAAAAAATGCACCAACATAATAAGATTTTCGAACATTTAACACTACTTCTCAAATACAACACAAACAAAAAAATTACCTTTTGATTCTATCCTTGAGCTTCAACAAGAATTTCTCGTTATCTTCTCCCGTAATTTTCACTAATCTCTCGATGAGATTCTTTCTCTCCATTAAACTGAGACGATTAATATTAACCTCGTTTTCATTGAGTAAACCTCTTTTTTGACGTAAATAAGTAGGTGATTTTTCCAAAGCCTGCCGTTTAAGAGCTTCATCATCTTCTTCGTTGTGAGAAGATTTGGAGAAAACTTGCATTTTGTTTGTTTTTTTTCCAGCTTTGCAGACTCTATTCTATAAATTTTTTTTTAAATAATAATAATAAAATTAAATGAACATGTGATAAAAGACGAAGAGAATAAAGTCTTTTACCAATTATATTTAATTGGTGCTCACAAAATATGGTGTCTCGATATTGCTGCATTAGCTACCCTCATTGGTTCATATAAATAAGAGTAGCATTGAAGCATTAACTAATCAACTTGTGGGGCAGCCCAAATGGGTAGATCAGGAGTAGACCCGTTAACGGGCACGGCCCGAACCCGTTTTAACGAGTTAGATTTGAACATTCATTTTTTATAAAAGAATTTGGATCGAGTCTCAATCTGTCAAAATTTAAAATTTTATGGATCGTGTTTGATTTTATATAAATACCGGAGTTCGATCAATGACTAATTTTATTTATTTATTTATTGTAAATCTATAACTAAATTTATAATTATTCTTTATGATTTGTTTCAATGATTATAATAAATGTTACTAAATATTTAAAATTTTAATTAAATAACGGAATTACATTTAAAATTTTAAATTATTTTTTCTTATTTTGTTTTTTTGTTATTTAGTTTAATACTCCCTCCGATGCCGAAAGATTGTTGTTTTAAGATTTTCATCAAGATCAATAAAACATTTATTATCCTATTAAAATTATTAATCTATCTCTTTTACTTTATCATACAATTCTCTCTATTCTTTATTGTTACCTTATACTTTTATTTTATACTTCATCTCTTTCTTATTTAATACAATGATAAATTGGGAAAAAAATGTTTAATGTTGCATTGACATGTGAGAATGACAAACAAAAAGGAAAATGAGATCTTGACTAAAACGATAATCTTTCGTCATCGGAGGGGAGTATCAAAATTTATAACTAAAAAATATACATCAAGCTTGGGAATGACCTTAAAAACCCAGCTAAAAGGTCTAAAATATGGACTTGAACCGGGTTTCGATTAATGTTTTTAGTTGAAAACCCGCCAAACAGGGTTGGAATTCAGCCCAACCAACCTGACAAAGAGATCTAATATGGAATACAACCATGGTTTTGAAAACCGGACCGGACCGGCCGGTCGGACCAGTACCGGCCACTGGTCCGGTCAATTTTCACCCGGTTCAACGTCTGGTCAAAGACCGGACGTTGACTGGTTGAACCGGTCGGTCCGACACGGTCGAACCGGAAATCGGTTGCTCCAACCGGCCGGTTCCGGTTCACTTATTCTTGTTCAAAATAATGTTTTTTCAATTTTTTGCAATAGGTAGGAATCGAACTCATGACCCTCAGTTTATTATTCATTATGCCTACCATTCAACTACAACACTTATTTGATACATATTTGTATTATATTTCTTTTATAATATCTATATAAAATTTTTACTTAGTTTTAAATTGCTTATTTACTTTTTTTATTTAATGTATTGTGTAAATAAATTCACCATACCTTATTTAAATAATATTTTTTTAATTTTTAGAAAATCCGGTTCGATCACCTATTTAATCCGGTTGAACCTTAAATCCATGAACCGCCCTCTTCACCGATTCGATGACCGGTCCGGTTCTGAAAACCATGAATACAACCACTTAAAGATCCTAGCAAAAAAATCCAATTCATTTCAGTTTTAACGTGAGAAAAGTAAAAATAAGCATTATTTTGATACTAGAATAGGTAAATCTAACAATTAATAGAAAACATTTTTTAAAATTTTAATTTTACAATAGGTCTTAGAGTGGAAGGCCCATTTTATGATGTCTATATTATTTTTATCTAAGTCCGAAATATCAGAAACGAGTCTGTCAACATTGGTGTTTGTTGATTCTATTAGAAAATTAATATGTATTACTAAATAAGGCTTTTTATGGATTCACGCCAAAAGGGGTAAAATATTTTGAACCATGTCATGGTACATTTTCTAAAAACTCATAATCCAACATTCACTTTTCTATTGAACGAGAATTTTTATGTTCCTTGTTTTTCTTTACCCTTCCCTTCCAAACACCATTCCCCTTTCATTCTTCGTCGACCTTATCTCCCCTAACCGCCAGACTTTCTTGCTTCTCCCAAATTGTCCCTCTCCTGGCGAAATTCAATCATCCAGATCTTCTCCGATGACAAGAATGCCTTTAGTTCACCGCGTGTGTCACTCAATTTGGAGATCAATAGCTGAATACTCCGATCATATGAACTAATTATGCAACTCACAGAGCCAGATCTGAAACGATATCTCCGGGAGATTGAACAGGCTTTTATCACCGGGATCTTATCCGGTGACAACAACGCCTCTAGTTCACCTCATCTGTTGCTCAATTTGGGATCAAACAACCAAAAATACTCTGATAATGATCAGTATTTGCAACTAGCATCGCCGAATCTGAAACGGAGATCTTCGGAAGATTGAATAGGCTTTTAATTGCTACCTCTTGTTCGTTTCCATCAACGATACCTGAAAAAAGAGTATGTGTTGGAAGGTGAGTATATTTGCAGATCTTGGAAATGATCAGAATTCAGATTTTGGTCGGAGAATGACATTTCAATGGAACACAATTATTATATTGAACGGAGAAATTTTGCATAATTGGTTGAATTTCCTTGAAATACTCCGATCAGATTCTATATATTTATTCTTGCAGTTATTAAATTGATCGAAGAAAAGATTGCATAATTGATTGATTTGCTTAGTAAGCA
>CATIWQ010006203.1:0-20045 GCA_949673415.1 Euphorbia schlechtendalii
ACTAGAAACCCATTCTATCAATCTTATACTCTGATCAGAGGTTATGAGTGTGACTTTTCAATAAGGGGCCCTAAGGTACATCTCATATTATATCACTATATCAGGAGCGATGGATCTCATCTTGACTACTAAGCTTACCAACATGTGATCATCACTATACTCGTAATTACCCGTATTATCCTGATCGCCAGGGTATGAATAAGTATGACCTAAAGTATAGCAACTCCTGCATAAGGTAACTAATATCTCAAGTTTGGGTATACTTGTATTACTACTACAATAAGACATGACACCAACACATGGATATAGTTATTTTCGAGTGTCTATCTGATAGTGGTCTCTAATGTGTTACCTGAATACATTCATGTGTTAACTAAAGGTACCAACTTCAGCTCGTCAGATCGACTACTTAGATCCAATCCAAGGATTACAAATGCTCGTATGTCCGCTTCATTAATGTCCAGTCTAAATGAAACTATGACTATGGATATTTAGAATATTCATAGTAACACATATGTCACACCATATAGCTCCCAATATGTCCTAGAACTTTTACGCTATGAAGTACTCACAGACTTTGTCTTATCAATGCACATTTATAATACCACATATATATGATACAAGCGAGATACATAAATTAAACAAAAGCATTGATAAATAACAAAGATGTATTAATAATAATAATAATAATAATATAATAATAATAATAATAATAATAATAATAATAATAATAATAATAATAATAATAATACGAAACCTCCTAATTACCTTTAGGGTATACATCATGTCTAACAATCTCCCACTTGAACTAAAGCCTATTACCTGTGCTTCATGCCATACTCGTTAACATGCTGGTCATGTTTAACTTGGGTCAATGACTTAGTTAGCTCATCCGCTAGATTCTGATCCGTTGGGATGTATTTTAAGCTTATATCTTTTCTAGCTACTATCTCTTGAATGAGATGGTATTTTCTGAGTACATGTCTGTTTCTCTAATGAGATCATGGTTCCTTTGCCTGAGCAATAGCCCTATTGTTATCGTAATAGACCACTATTGGATTTACAATGCTGGACACCATATCGAGATCACCAATAAATCCCTTAAGCTAGACAGCTTGCTTAGCTACTTCTGAAGCAGATATATACTCAGATTTTGTGGTTGAATTGGCAATCGTATCCTGTTTGAAACTCTTCCAAACAACTACCCCTCCGTTTAACAAAAATACATACCCTTAATAGGACTTATAATCATCCCTGTCAGAATGAAATCTCGCATCGGTGTATCCCTTCACAGAGAGATTACCTTCTCCATATACTAACACTCAACGCATGTGAGATGTTAGGCTAAGTGCATAACATAGCATACATGATGGATCATATCACTCAGGCATGGGGTATTCCATTCATGTGCAGTCTCTCCTCTTGTGTTCTCGAACACTTAGATTTAGAAATGTTAATCCTATGAGACATTGGGAGATAACCATTTCTTGACTGCTCAAGGTTAAATCTAGCCAAAACCTTGTTTATGTATGTACTTTACGAAAGACCTAGCAGCCTTCTGGATCTATCTCGGTAGATCTTTATACCAAGTATAAAAGCTGCATCTCCAAGGTCTTTTATGGAGAACTTCTTTGACTACCATGACTTTGCTGCTTAATCAAGACAGTAATTGAACATGCAAATGTTGCAAGGTAGAATTTCAAAACTTAAAATTAACCAAAGGATCTCCTAAGCATGCCATGATTGATATAATTTAAGTTAAAATGTTCCATAGATGCTTTTAGGTTTATAAAGCTTATAAAAAGAAACCTAGTATCTAAGTTTAGAACATTAGCAGTTGATGTGTGCTTTCTCTTTCTTTGGTTATGGTGTTCCCTTATAGAAATTCGGTAGAACTTCGTGAGCATGAGCCTTCAAACTAGGATGGCCTCCACGATTGATCCACATAGATCTTCACCAACCAAAACCTCATTGAGGTAGAACTCGTTAGTAGACAGTAGTTGCTAGACCACTCGAAGACTAACCCAAAAATAAATATGAAAAGCTCACTTTAATTAGAAAGAGCCTTCAAAAGAATTCTTCGTTGTTTGGAGAAACTCGTGAAAGATCTCGCACAACGAACAAAGAAAGATATGTGGAACTCAAAGAGAAAAGCTGAGCTGAAGTATTGAATAAAGAGGAGCTGGAGGCCTATATATAGGGGAAAATGGGGAGTATTTTACTCCCCCTCAAACACAAAGTTGGATGGGAATATCCCATCCCACTTAGTGGGTTAGCCACGCAGGTCACTTGGACCCACAGACTCGACCACAAGGCAAGCCCTATTAGGCTTGCCTTGTGCCGCAATCATGGGTTTGCGGTTTGCACGGTGAGCTTGCAACCTGCTAGTAAGTGGGGTAAGCCCGCGCGCACAAGCCCCACTCCGAAAATCCCATGCTCGTTTGGGGTACACTCGCAATGGGAAAAATTCCCTTGCTATGCTCTGTGCTATTTTTCCTTAATTCAACAACCAGATATTCTCGGCATAGACCTAGTCTATAGGTTCTTTACTTAGTCCAATGAAGACCCAATGTGTGTGACCTCATAGGATCCCAAAGTATTGAGCCACTAGAGGTTAACCCAAACTTGGTTTCCCATCCGGGAACCTCTAAGCTCATTGTTCCATACCGATATGGAACTCGATTGCTCTAGACAATCAAATGGGCTTTCCAGCAAAGGCGTATGTCCCCCAATACTTGGAATGTCGCGTGCTTGTGACTTGATCCAGTTTTGTAGTAGTAACCAATACAATACACTCCTTCCATTAAGTTAATTACCATCTAGTTTATTGAGCTCGAATTAAGTGTCAACTCATGTAATAGTCGTAGCTATCCTGGAATTAGACTTGTTCACGAAGAACACCACTAGGCCATTAAGTATCAAGATTGACTAGAAACCCATTCTATCAATCTTGTACTCTGATCATATGTTTATGAGTGTGTCACTTCAACAAGGGGCCCTAAGGTACATCTACCACTATATCACTATATCAGGAGCAATGGATCCCATCTTGACTACTCAACTTACCAACATGTAATCATCAATATACCCGTAATCACTCATGTCATCATTATCGCTAGGGTATGAATAAGTATGATCCAAAGTATAGCAACTCCTACATAAGGTAACCTATATCTGAAGTCTGAGGATACTTGTACTACTACTACAATAAGACATGACACTAACACATGGATATAGTTATTTCCTAGTGTCTATCTTATAGCGGTCTCCAATGTATTACCCGAATACATTCATGTGTTAACTCAAGGTACCACCTTTAGCTCATGAGATCGGCTGCTTGGATCTAATCCAAGGAGTAAGCCTACAATGCTAGTCTATGTATCCCAATGATATCTAATCTCAATGAAACTATGACTAGGGATATTTAGACTATTCATAGTAACATGTAGTAACACGTATGTGCATTGCTCACACCACATAACTCCCACTATATCCTCGCAATTTTACGCTATGTAGTAGTCACGGACTTTCTTTGATCAATGCGCATATACATATTTAATACTATACATATATGATACTAGCGAGATACATGAATTAATTAAAAGCACTGATAGCAATAAATATGCCTTAATTAATATTAATAATAATCCGAAACCATTTGTACATTATAGCTAATAAAGATATATCTCTCTAATTGCCTCTAGGGCATACATCATGTTTAACAATCTCCCACTTACACTAAAAGCAATTACTCATTTGCTTCCTGTCATACTCATTAACATGTTGGTCATATTTAACATGAGTCAATGACTTAGTTAACTCATCCGCTAGATTCCGATCCATCGAAATGTATTCTAAATTATATCCTTTCTAGCTACACGAGATAGTACTTTTTGAGTATATGTTCGTTTCTGTGATGAGACCATGGTTCCCTTGCCAAATCAATAGCCCCATTGTTATCGTAATAGACTGCTATTGGAATTACAATGCTGGATACAGAATTGAGATCACCAATAAATCCCTTAAGCTAGATAGCTTGTTTAACCGCTTCTGAAGAAGCTAAATACTTAGATTCCATGCTTAAATTAGCACTCGTATCTTGTTTGAAACTTTTCCAAACAGCTACCCCTCCATTTAACATAAACACATACCCTGACTGAGACTTATAATCATCCTTGTCAGACTGAAACCACGCATCGGTGTATCCCTTCAAAGTGAGATCACCTTCTCCATATGCTAAAAACATATCCTTAGTCCTACATAAGTACTTAAGGATAGTTTAAACGGCCATCCAGTGCTTCTCACCTGGATCAAATTGAAATATGCTCATGACGCTCAACAAATGTGAGATGTCAAGCCGAGTGCATACCATAGCATACATGATGGATCCTATCACTCAGGTATAGGGTATTCTATTCTTGCGTAGTCTCTCCTCTTGTGTTCTTAGACACTCAGATTTAGAAAGGTTAATCACATGAGGCATTGGGAGATAACCCTTTTTTGATTGCTCAAGGTTAAATCTAGCCAAAACCTTGTTGTCTATGTATGCTCTTTGCGAAAGACCTAGCAACCTTCTAGATCTATCTCATAAAAGTTGCTTCTCCAAGGTCTTTTATGGAGAACTTCTTTGACAACCAAGGAATATCATTTTCTATCAGTAATATGTCATCGACATATAATACAAGGAAAATGATCGCACTCCCACTAGCCTTCTTATATACATAGGGCTCATTAGCGTTTGACACAAAATTAATTTCTCAGATTGTCTCATCAAACATAATATTCATACTCCTCGATGCTTGCTTAAGTCCATAAATGGACTTCTGCAACTTGCATACCTTCAAGTCATCCTTGAATGTAAAACCCTCGGGTTTTGCCATAAACACATCCTTGTTCAGATTCTCGTTAAGGAATGCTATCTTCAAATCCATCAGCCAAATCTCATAATCATTATGAGCAGCGATGGCAAGGAGTATCCTGTTAGACTTTAGCATGGTCACTGGTGAAATGGTTTCATCATAGTCAATGCCTTCTTCTTTACTGTACCCTTTTGCAACCAACCTTGCTTTATAGGTAACTATGTTACCGTCCCTGCCAGTTTTTATCATGAAAACCCACTTGCATCCTATGGGCCTAATCCCACTTGGAGCATAAATCAAACTCCATACTTGATTTTCGTACATGGAGTCCATCTCCAACCTCATGGTTGTAAGCCATTTTTCGAATTCTGACCATTACCTACTTGTAAGTCCTAGGCTCATCATCTTTCATAAGGAAGAGATGTTTATCATCAGTGATGGGAAACTCGTATAGCTCAGGAGCGATTGGAGCTAGCCCTGCCTGACCTACGCAATATCGGTGTTATAGTAGGCCGTTCCATGCTTACACTATCTTGTGTAAAAGGTGTAGGTATAATCAGATGATTGTTTATTTGATCTTCTTGAGTACCTAACTCAAGATTGCTTCCACTAGCTTTTGCAAGTATATGCTCCTTCTCGAGGAATTGAGCAATTCTGGAAACAAAGACTTTTTGTTAATTGGGATAAAAAAACCTATACCCTATAGTCTCCATAAGGTAACCTATAAATAGAGACTTGTTAGACTTAGCACCCAGCTTATCTGAACTCATCCTCTTTATGTAAGCAGGAAATCCCCAAACTCTTAAGTGAGAAAGAGCGGGTTTCTTACCATACCATAATTCATATGGAGTTTGATCAACTGATTTAGAGGGCACTCTATTTAGAATATAAACTACGCTCTCAAGTGCATAACCACAAAAGGATCTGCTGAGTTCTGCTTGGCTCATCATGGACCGAACCATATTGAGTAGGGTTTGATTTCTCCTTTCTAACACTCCATTGTGTTGGGGTGTATAAAGAGGTGTCCACTAGGATAAAATACCATTATCCCTTAGATAATCCTGAACCTCTTGGCTTAAGTATTCACCACCTCGATCAGATCGAAGGGTCTTGATACTTTTCATAAGCTGTTTCTCTACTTCGGTTCTCAACTCTTTGAATTTCTTAAAACTTTTAGACTTGCGCGTCATAAGGTACAGATAACCATATCACGAGTAATCGTCGATAACGGTTATGAAGTAGACGAAAACTTAATGTGTCTTAACACTCATTGGACCACATACATCGGAATGTATTATTTTCAAAGTACTAGTGATACGCTGACCCTTTCCTTTGAAAGGTTTCTTAGTCATCTTCCCTTTTAAACAAGGTTCACACGCACCATAGGATTCCCATTCCATTGGGCCCAAGTCTCCACATTTGTGTAACTTAGTTAAGCGAGTCTCATTTATATGGCCTAGACAATTATGCCATAAGTATGAGGATTTCTCATTATCTAATCTTGATTTCTTAACAACGTTCATATTAAGAATTTCAGTTTTAGTATCTAGAACATAAATGCCATCCAAAGATATTCCACAAGCATAAAGAACATTATTACATTGAATTTGACAATTATTATTAGAAAATAAAATACCAAATCCCTCTATTGCTAAATGCACAATAGAAATAATAGTGATTGTAGGAATATAATAGTAATTGTTCAAAACTAAAACTAGGACTCTAGGCAAACGAAGGCTATATGTCGTTACAGCTGTTGAAGCAACCCGTGCTCCATTTGTAACTCTTAGGTCCATTTCCCTCTTTACAAGCCTCTTACTATTCCACAATCCCTGCGTAGAAGTACAGATATGAGTACCACAACCAAGTAGACTCATAGGGAACAGTAGAGAAACTCTCTTTCATGAACATACCCGAAGTGGATGCCTCACTTGGCATCTTCTTCACTTGTTCAGAAATCAGAGCTATGCAATCACGCTTACAGTGTCCAGGCCTTCCGCACACGAAACATATTCCTTTGGGCTTCTCCTTTTCAATAACCACATTTTTAACCTTCCTCTTGATGGGTTTTAAACCTTTACCTTTGATGCAAGTTCTACTTGCCAAGGTACAAGTTCCTCTATCCCTCAGACCTTCTTCAAAACTTCTAAGCTTCTTGACAAACTTAGATGTCTTGCTGGTCTTCCTTGACATAAGATAATCTTTCACAAAAGGTGAATATTTATCAGATAAACTTTTTACCATAAGTTGTATGTCATGGTTGGAATCTGACTTGATTCCTATCTGAGCCAATCTCCTTGAATACTGTAAGTATTCTATGCATCGCTTAGTGGCGAGGATCCCATCACCTCTTCCAAAGTTATAGAGAAATCTCAATATTTCATTCCATTCAACTTTCATGCCCTCATGAAGTCCTCTGAGATGAATAAGCATGGATTTTATATCCATACCTTCATGCTATTTCTTAAGCTTCAAACTCATGATTTCGAGCATCACTAGCAATACCACAAAAGCATCCTTCTTGTGTTTAAGATAGGCTTCTTTCTCTTGGATAGAAGACTCAGCATCAGGAATGACTGGTTCCAGATTATCTAGAACATAATTCATGTAGCTTTTCTCAAGCTCCTTTCTAAACCAGTCGTCAAAATTGATCCCTATCAATTTATTGTCAAGTATCGGATGGAGACTTATGTTCGGATTCATTGTTCAACCTAGATAGTTTTAGTTATTTTAGAGATACTATTATAACAAACAACGAATAGTATCTCATCATTATTTTGCCGGAAAGAAAAGAAGTTCTTCCTTTAATGTCCAGTACTTCCAGATATCTTCCTTCGAGTTTCTTTCTATTTGGGGTTCTTTTCTACTTGATTTGAATTGTGGTTTCAGATCTCTTCATCTTTATCTTACATTTTTGCCCATTTTTTATTCTGCCCACTTCTCAATATGCTATAGAAAGTTTAGTTTTTGTGGGAGCTATCTTTTAATGTTGTTCTTAGACTTGACTTTTACCCTTTTGTTCTTGTTCTTATTTGGTTTGTTATGGGAATTTTGATGAATAAATGGTAAACCTTTTTTCTGTTACAGATTAGATCTGTCTATTCACTTACTTCCCTTTTTCTTTGTTCGATTATGATGATTGGGTTGTTTCCTATCCTTTTGAACTACTGCATCTGTAGTAGCTTCTTTGCTTCACGATTTTGCAGATTCTTGGGTTTTTCTTGATCTCACCTTTCCATTTTTGTAGTTTATTATTTCTCTTCAGCTCTCTAATTGCTCCTCTAATGGTGACAATCTCGAGACCCATAACTATAGCCGCCATTCTTCCTCCAACCTTAACCGCAACCATTCATACCCCTTCTCGCTCGCCCATGCAAACCCTAAGAACCACTCTTTTCTTTCTCCCTTGAATATCTACTTCGAGAATTTCCCCAACGTGTATGATTCTAGCTCTATGTCAAGAGTTTTCAGAAGAATAGGGGTCTTTGGAAGAGTGTATATAGCAAGGAAGAAGAATCTGAGAAACATAAACTTCGGGTTCTTAACTTTATCGGATTCTTTACCGGTTTATGAAGCTTTGTTTCGAATGAATGCCATCACCATTAGCGTAGTGAAATTGTGAGCATCCATTGCTAGATACAGCAGCTCCGTTCGACCTTCTACCCCCATTCGGATGTCCAAACCTAAGGCCAATCCCATTTTCCTATCATCGTCGAGGGATGAGAGATCATATGCTAATGTTGTGTCTAACCCTGGATCGAAGCCCAAATCTACAGTCAGTGACCCTGGTTCGGTAAAAGCAACAAATGATCTGGCTTCCAAATTAGCGATTGAAGTTGCACCTTAGAAAGCTAAAGCTTGTGTGATCAAGGTTTTTAACAATCTCTATCATCAGGACCATCTTCGATATTATCTCGGATCGTGGTTTTTCAATCGATTTTGCAACCCCCATGGGGGGAGACCTTGTTGTGATTACGTTTAATTCGATTGAGGCATTAGATGATTTTGTGGCAAGAGATTGGAAGGTGATTCAGCACCTTTTGGCTAATGTGGAAAAGCTTTCATCTAGTCTGGCTCCGTGGGAATGCCTAATGTTCTTGGACCTCATGGGTATTCCTTCGGTGATTCTTTGTGAGCCTTTAGTTTGGAAACTTGCTTCGAGATTTGGCAAAGTTCTCTCCATTTGGTAAAGTTCTCTCCATCAACTTCGACTTCTTGCATCCTGGTAGGGTAGACCTGATCTCTTGCCTTTTTTCTGTCCCTCTCGAAGTTTCTACCAAGCCACTTATTTTGATGGTGGACAGCTTCGAAGTCACGATTTTCACTTCTTTAAGGGTTGAGAGTAACTTTCATGTGGGAAGGGATGATGATGGTTCTGATGGAGTCTCGGTTAGCTCCGAGAAAAGCGATTCTATTTTGCATTCTTATTCCAGTAGTGGCTCCCCTTCCTTGCTGAACAAGGTCATCCCGGAGACCGCGCCTGACCTGGTTATTCGTAGTAACCCTACTATCTCAGCAGTAGTAGTTTGTTAGGCTCGAGCTTGTTCTGCAGTGGCTAACTCTCAACTTGGAGTAGATTCAGTAGGTGCAGATTCTCAGCTTAAGGCAGTTTCGGGTAGCGCAGGTGTTTCGACAGCAGTGAATTCAGTTTTGAGGCAGCGATGTGATGAGTCTCGACAGGTTTCCTCTCCCTTGGGCATGGACATTCCAAATTTGAATAGATTATTATTAAAGGATGTTTTTAAGGGGAGCGGTAACAAAGATTTGTTGACCTTTAGTGTGGGAAAAGTCGTTGGCTTGTTCAAGGATGCTCATGTTGATGTAGTGGTGCGTGCTCTTGGGGATAGAAGGCAGTAGGTTGCCTCATGTTGCATTCCAAGGTTTTTCTCTTATCCTTTATGCCTTTAAACTTCATTAGTTAGAATTGTAGAGGAGGGGTGCATTGTGGTCCGAAGCAGCTTTTTATTCGGTCATTGATTCGTAAATGGCATTTGCATTTTTTTATGCTTCTCGAAATGAAGGTGAGCACTATTTCAGATTTGTCTATTCATAGTATTTGGGGTCATAATGACTTTTCTTCTTGTGTTGTACCTTCCATTGGCCTTTCGAGTGGCATTTGATTTCTTGGAATTCAGCTTTGTTGGCTGGATCTATTTTACATTTGGTTGAGAGATGGGCTATGATCCATTTCGTTTCTAGCGAGTTTGACATTGTGGCGGTATGTCTTTAAGGATCTACTAGTTCGGTCGAGCATTTCATTATGTGGTAGACTTTATCATCTTATATTTGTGCCCTCGATCGCGTGATTTTATGTGGGGATTCTAATGAAGCGCTTCACAGCTCGGATCAAATGGGTGAGGGTTTTTCTAATTCAATGATGCAGTTTAGGGACTTTGTTGTCGAAAACTCTCTTCCATGACCTTCCTTTATCGGGAAGAGACTTTACGTGGTCCAATAAGATTTTTTTCTCGGATTGATCGGGTTCTTGTTTCGGGAGGGGTTCTTGATTTTTGGCCTTCGATTCTTCTTTCGTCTATTGATTTTTCACTTTCGGACCATTTTACTCTTTTATTTACATCGCACCCGGTTCCTTTAGCAAAGCAAAAGCCGTTTCATTCTTTGAATTGCTGGTGGGACAACACCTATTTCCTTCCATTCATTACTAGAAAATGGAAGCGCATTTGCACCTGATGGCATTCGAATCTTGCTTTCAAGTTGTGCCGCCTTCATGATACTATTCAGCCTTAGCATCTCGAGAGCTTTGGAAGCCTGGATCACAAGATTAGAGAGCTAGAGGCTATGGTGGCCTCGCTTACCTCTAGTTCAGCCTCTCGGCCTATTGTGGGTCTACTACTTAGGAGCTCCAATCAGCTAAAGCTTCTCTCCTCGAGTGTTGTCATAGTTTAGAAAAGATGCAACATCAGCAATCTCGGGTTAATTGGATTGTGTTGGGGGATGGCAACTCTAGCTTCTTCCACCATGTTGCCTCTGCCAGATTCAGGGGGAATCGGATTTCCCATTTGGACATCGACGGTTCGCTCATTACCGACATGGATCAAATTGTGTTAGCTATTAAAGGCTTTTACGGTAACTTATTCTCTAGCAGGTGTCAGTGCCTTTTTCTCTATGTGGTATGGGGTTTTGGTAGCTTAATGCGAATTATAATGCTTCGTTGATTGTTCCTTTCAGAGTAGAGGAGATTTGGGCAGCGATTTGTGATTGCAACGAAGGGAAAGCATCGGGGCCGGACGATTTTTCTACAAAAGGTTTTGGAGAGAATTGAAGCCTCTTATTTTGGAGATCTTCAATTAGTTTTTTGCTTCCAGAATTCTCCCAGATTCAATTAAATCCTCCTACACCATCCATATCTCGAAGGTTCCGGGATCGTGCACCTTAAATAATTTCCGGCCCATTTCTCTAATTCACGGAATCTATAAAATAATCTCAAAGGTTTTGACTTCAGGGCTGCAGCCTTTCCTCTCACTCCTTATCTCGAAGAATAAATTCACCTTTATTAAGGGGTGTAGTATCTATGAGTGCTCATTCATTGCTTCGGAAGTGGTGCATTCCATCCACTCTCAGAAACGGTCATGTCTAGCCTTGAAATTGGATTTCAAGAAGGCATTCGATAGTATTTCTTGGAATTGCATTGATGCAGTCCTAAAGAGGATGGGTTTCGATGAGAAATGGATTCGATGGTTATCTAATTGTAGGCTCAACTCGACAACGTCTCTTTTGATAAATGGGATTCCTTCTGAGCCTATTCGTCTATGTTGAGGAATTAAGCAAGGCGATCCCATCTCCCCTTTCATCTTTGTTCTTGCGATTGAAGGTCTCAAGTAGCTTTTTGATGCTAGTGTCCATGAAGGGATTCTTCCATGTTTCAATATCCAAGGTTCCACCAAAGATTTATCGGTTCTCCAATTTGCGAATGACACTTTATGTTTCCTCCCAGCAGCCTGTCTCTTCTTCCCTCTTTCTTGAGAATTCTCCGCTGCGTCGAAGTGATCTCGGGTTTTAGTATTAACTTCAGCAAGAGTTCTTTAATTGGGGTAAACGTTCATGAAGCCATGGTCCAATCTTGTGCTGATTTCATGGGTTGTAAAGTGGAAAGATTTCCCATTTCATACCTCGGAATCCCTCTTTGTTTGAAGAGATTCCCGAATTTCCTCTTGGAACCCGTTGATTCACCAAATTTCAGAATAGATTAGCTGGATGGAAAGGTCAATGTCTCTCGTACGAGGGAAGAATTGTGCTTATTAATTCGGTATTGGTAACCCTACAATTTTTCCTCCTATCGCTCTTCTATATGCCGTCGATCAAATTAAAAATTGTCCGTCTCATGAGGAATTTCTTGTGGAAAGGGAACGTGCTCTCAAATGGGATTTTCAAAGTTAGTTGGAATGCTATTACGCTCCCTAAAGATTGCGAAGGGCTCTCTATTAAAGATCTTAGGATTATGAATGGTAGTCTCTTATTGAAGTGGATTTGGAGAATTCGCGATTCGGATATTAGCTCTCTTTCGTTTGACATTTGTTTGAGATGTTATGGGTTTTCGTCATGGTCTTCTTTCGAGGCCTTTGAACCAAAAGCTTTATCGCACATTTGGAAAGGGATTAGGAAGTGTTGCATCATGGATATTCAACTGTGGACCATTTTTATCTCTAACGTTAAGTCGTTAATTAGCAATGGTGATTCTTGCTCGTTCTGGCTTGACAACTGGACCTCTGATCAACAACTATCTGTTTTATTTCCTGACCTGTTCTCCTTGTGCAATCGAAAGCATTGCTTGGACTGTGAAGTTTGTTCTGCTTTGTGCGGTCCATCAGCTTACTCCCGGCCTTTTTGGAAGTACTTTCTCAAGTTGTCAAGCAGAAACCGTTGCGATCAGCTCGTGACATGGATCTTGCAGGCCTACCCGAACCTTTTCCCTAACTCTAAGGTGATGTCCTTGGTCAGCTACAGCTGACTTTTGGTGAAAATGTTGATAGGTTCATCTGCAATGTTGGGGGACCTAATCAACCTCGATAAGCAGGTTTTATGCTGAGTTTATTCATTCCCTCAACCCGGCTGCCCCATCTCTTAATTTTTTGATTATTTGGAACGCTTGCCTCCTACCAAAAGTTCATTTCTTTGGTTGGCTTCTTTTTCACGATAAGTGTTCGCCACTTTTCTGCAGGTAAGTTTAATAATTTGTTCAAAAGATTTGGCTATGTATTATGGTGCCAAGAACTTGTTCACGTAATATAGGTGTTGTCAGTACCTTTTATCAAATAGAAAAATGATGATAACTGCAAGGATACAGTTGCGATGTAGTTTTAAAAGATATCACACCCACAGAAAAGGAACCAAGTCTAAAGATCAATAAGGAAGACAAAATAAAGAAAATAAAATAATATAAGGTTTTGGATAGGAGGGTTAGAAGAATAAAAGATAAGAGAATCTAAATATATAGATTTTCCCTACGAAATAAGGATAGCAGAGAAAACATGCAAGTTCAACAAATATGTTATGATTCACTAAACTAATCTAACATACTCGATTCAAAATACTCAAATGTTCAATTATTCGCCGTAGAGCAACACATGAAATACCTTTTCTAAACCTAGCGCAAACGAATTAAGACAATTATATAAACCTGGACAACGTCAATACTATGCTTAGTATAGGTCGCTCTCACATAGCCACATTTAGCAAGTTACCATTCCAAAAATGTTATCTCACTAAACAGCCTTATATCACAGATCCAGTGACTATATACGATATTGTTAACCCCGAAACTACTCTTAAAATTAACTCCAACGCATAGAACTTGATTAATATAAAAGACTTAACACGAAATACGCATTATAACACATAGAGATATCAAAAACTTTGAAATAGAAAGTATAAGTAGAAAGCAAAGCAAAGTTGTAAGGTATGCAAGTGAAAGCTAAAGTTGATCAAACCGTATCTACTCTTTAATGGGAGTCGTCAATTCCTACAATTCTTGCGTCTGCTTTGAATTCGGTCTCGGCCCGTACAGAACCTCCGCTAGGATGCTATTCTTTATGAATATCGAATAAACAAATATTGAAGAACGAAAACTTTTATTGATAAGTGATTTGCAAGTACACTTATACAACAATCGCTCGAGAATATAGAGACATCTAGTGATCGAAACAAGGATTCGAATCACTTAAACATTTTCTTGCTAACACTTATGAAAGTAGCGAATTCTTTATCTATACACACACTATATCTCACTCATGCACTCTAATATTTTCCCTCTGTCTCACTGTTGCACGAAATTGTAAGGTTTGGAGCCCTAATTATAGAGTTTGAAGGGTTACGTCTATCCGTACGAAGAGTCATGTCAATTGTTAAATGATTGCATTACTTCATTGTGATTGGTTGAGAAGCTATAATCTAATCCATAATGGATAGGCACCTTTTCATGATTGGTTAACTTCAGATAGGTGTCTATTCGTTGGTAGTTGATGGTGGTTGATCATGCTTATCTAGCGGTTGGTAGTTAAGAAGATAAAACTAGAAAACCGTCCAAGTCACGACCGCATATACAAGTCACGACCGTGAATCTTTGATTGGTAGAATTCTGTTCTGAAGAACAAAAGGTCGAGACCGCGAATGGTTGTCGCGGCCGTGAATTGCATTTTTCTTCAGAATTCTCCTTGTGACTTCACCGATCTTTGACAGCTTCGATCCTAAGCCAAATCTTTAAGGTCCACGCATCTTTTTACACCTTTTTCACTCTTTTTTCATAGAATTCCACTTTTGATCATTTTACTCCCAAGATTTACCTAGTATCTACATTTGCATAAAAAACAACTACATACCACATGAAATCTTTTATATGAAGTATAAAAACGACTTAAACTATAGTGTTTAGTGTGTAAAATTAATATGATAATAAGTGTAATTATACACTTATCATACCCCAACACTTCACTTTTGCCTTGTCCTCAAGGTAAATTCAACAAAAGTTTATAAATTGGTAAACAAGTTCATACCTCATTTGGCGAAAGACTATTGCAGTGAATACCACATTCCACGTTGCAAAAGTTTTCAAGTCGAAGTTCGAAATTTCCCACAAATTAATAATATGCAATTTATATAGTTTAGTTGCGTACCTTTGTTCTTAATGGAGAGACAATCATATCGCATCTTCATATAAGCGTTATATGCATACTCGAATACTGCTTTCTCTTAAGCATAGTATAAAGTATAAAGGACATAGAAAGAACTCTTTGATTAATTTCTCTCAAGGCATTTTTAGGTAACCTATGATGCTAAAACACTCTTGGTGGTTGTATTTTATGCTCCATACCACTCTCCCTTTATTTCAGTGGTTGCATTTTATGCTTTATACAACTCTCTCATTATTTTTTCTTTTAAGCATATGTTGTTGAAGTACTTTGTACTTTGCACCCATTTTTCGTGCTAAGCTTTCTTTTCTTTTTTTCACTCAATGAATAGTTGCAGTTTTTGCTTCATACCCATTCCTCACCTTTTGCATAACTCATTGGTTATCCTCTCTTTCTTTTGATTTTTTCTTTAATACCCTCATCCTTTATTGATCAATTTCAAAGTATTATGGCTATAGTTTCCTAACACTTTAAACATACTTAATACTTATATGACTTATTCGAGATTTGCATATAAAACTCATGGTAAGAACACCATTAGATATTACTCCACTTAAACTTATAGGAAGCATTAAACTAAAACTATATAACTTATACTAATTCATGTTGCATCAAAATATATATCAAAACTTATTTGGAATGTTGCTTTCGAATGTTACTCACCACTCATCCTTGCCAAATGATAAATGTTGTGCTAATAACGCTCAAATTCAACATGTGCTCAATTTTTGCACTAACATCAAACTTGTAAATACCTAAGACTCACAATAACCTAGGACAAATGTGAGTAAAGTATAAGAAATGATAATGTATAATAACAAAAACATCAAGAAAAATTTTCAAATTCTTCGATTTTTTTAATTTTATTCAATATTTTTTTGGATTTTACAGGATTTTTACAAATGCCCCCCACACTTAAAGAACACAATGTCCTCATTGTGAGACATTATAAAAATAAAAAATTAAACTAAAGCTAGTCTAAAAATAGAATTGAAAAAGATAAAGTAAAGATAAGAATAAACTCGTTCTATTGCGAAGGAGAATCTGGGGGACTATGAGTGAATTGACAATTTTGTTTTCTAAAGAAAGAAAGTAATTTCCGAAGCATCAATTTATTACTTTTCTTTAGAATTTTCATGTCTTTCTTCATAACTTCAAGTTCCGCTTGGCAATTATCCAATTTAAGTTGCATGCTTACCATCCAATCTTCCGGAGCTTCTTCGTCTTCTTCATCATCTTCTTCTATTTCAGTCATTGGGGCTTTTCCTTTGCGACAGCTTACGGTTAGATTTGATGGTCCGATGGAAGAATCTTCTTGAGTCAAGTTGAGTTTCTTGGTGCGGTTGGAATAGGAGTAGAAAGAGTAAACACCTTCGTGTTCTTGGAGAAATCCGGTGTTCTTCAAGTAAGCCCCATCCATGTAGCGAAAATACTCACCCGGTTGTTGAACATAGGGGAGTTCAACTCTTGCACCCAAGATTATGGTGGTGATAATTTCAGCCACTCCAATTTTACTTCTCATGCTCGTCGATTTCTTCTTCATCATATCCCATAAGATATCCACAATTTCCGCTTTTTGCTTCATCAAAGAGCAAGAAAGAACAAACAAGTCTTTCTTTTGGACCTTTGTATTCTTTACTCGACAAAATAGCGAAGTGGAAAGGTATTTGTGGGGTAGAAGAATGCATTCATCCTTAATGAGTTTATTAGGAGAATTTTTGGGATTGAAGACTCTCTTACCCGATAATTTACCCAAACTCTATTAGGTTGAAATGAATCCGTCATGCTTAATGAATTAGCAATCTTGAAACCAAACCAATCACCCATCATCTCTCTCGTGACGGTGTATTATTATGCTTGATTACGAAATTGTATTTCCCTCTTCCTTGAATCTTCATAGTCGAATGTTACCAAACACTCGAGAATCCAATCTCGATTTTGAGGGAATCGCATATTCACAAATCTTGTAAGACTAAGAGCTGAAAGGTAGGCTTCCATCTCTTCACGGAGGTTAAGAGTTTCTAGGAAGACTAGATCAAGGAATATCATCTCGGTGATATCCAATTTGTTTAGCTTCAGAAATCTTTTTCCCTCTTCTCTTGTCCTCAATGGGAAACGACAATCAAATTCTTCTTGAATTAATTGGGCTCCTTTCTTTTACGCTGCTCTCTTCACATGAGTCATATTGGTTTGAAGAAAAAGGTTTCAAAAGGTTTAGATGTTTGAATGTAGAAGATGAGAAAATTCAGAAATTTGAAGGTATTTTAGAAGGTGTGGTGGCTAGGGTTCAACTTGGACCTATTTATAGAGGTATAATGGGTCTCTAATTGGTCATAAAGGGGATTCTGGATGTTTAGGCTCAAAACTAGCCGTTAATGGTGGTTACGGACATCTATCGCGTGTTAGTTCGCAATCTGTAATGGTTATATTTTGCCCGTGTCGTGATCACGAAGGCTTATCGCAATCGTGACTCTCCTTACGATAGAAACAGAATGCTTTGATATCCAATGATCACAAGCATGAATTGAGTCGCGGTTGCGATATTCTTGCTCTTCAAATTTCTTCAATTTTTAGACTTATACCTATAAAAACTTAGAAACACAAACACAAACAAACTTTGTTAAATACAAATAATAGATATTTACTATTATACCTTGAGTAATCATGGCGATGATAGCAATTGAACATCAATGTCTTGTTGTTCAAATATATTTTCATATTTAACAAATATTTACAAGTAATCAAAAGAGAATGAGCAACAAACAAACAAACACAATTAATACGAAAACATAAAATAGATTGAAATCTACCTATACAAATTTTCTAAAATGAAAAGGTAAGGAACTTATTCAGATGGAAATGATTCAATCATCTGATCAATCTTATAACGTGACTCCCGCAAATCCTTTTCAACATCACATACCAAAATATGGATATTGTTAATCTTATGATGAATAGAGATTTGTTCTTCCATTAATTCATTCAACTTCCTTTTAAGATTGGTTAAACTACTTCCTTCTTTCTTAGTAATTTCTCTTTCTTTCTTTTTATCGGCTTCTACTCGTTCATCCCACGATTTCCAATCATAGGTTATTCCATTCTCACCAATACACTTAGTTAGAAATCCCTGCTTGAAGAAAATTTTCGTAGTTAACTCCGGAATTTCATCTTCATCGGTAAAGACTTCTGCACAACAAGGTAATCTCCCAATTATCCTAACAAATTCACCATTGTTCGATACCCATACGCTATCCTACCAAGATCAATTGCGGCAGACGTAAGAGTCCCCATCATAATCCCTGATACGTCTATAGGTAAGCCATTCCAAACCGCTTCCAAGATAAACAATTCCTCAGGAATGACCGTGTCGGAACTAAATCTACCAAAAAGTGCACTACTTAGATAGAAGTGTAAAGTGAGCAAATAGGGGTCTCAGATCCACTAGCTATAGGCAAATTCCTATTTGTATTCATCCTTTTCGATAAGGCGATTCCATGTTGGTAGGGATCCCAACCAGGAAGCATTCTGTAGAAACAATCTTTAGGGAACCCCAAATTCTGCTCCAACTTCTTCCTTGACGATTTATATTTCTTTCCTTGATGTTGATACTCTAAACAATTCATCTTAGAATTTTTCCATACTAACGAAATCAGCATTTCCTTGCAGTTATGTTCACTGTTCCCAATATTTATAGAGGAATAGAGAACGAAGTTTAGGATTCCAAGGCAATACATTACCCTCTCATAGATTCCTAATTGAATGAAACTATTCTTATGAATGATATAAGAACTAGTTAAATCTGCATCCCTAATGGTTTCGAAATGATCACCTTCTTCTCGAGAGTGTATAGGAAAAGGTGTTTCATACCATTCTTGCAGGTCTGAAGGAGGAATTAAGAACAGATTTATTTAAGTGAGCCATTTTGATGTAAAAGGGTTGATTGATTTCAAGGTTTAGAACAGAAATTTTTAATTGAAAGAAAAGGAATTTCGGATATCTGAAGTGAAGAGCTATGAGAATCACATCCTATATGTAGAACTTGAGAGAAACCGTCAAAAAATTGCTTAAACTGCTGCAGTTTTCGCTCAAGTCGTGATCATGAGTATACTAAAAATAAGAAACAAAAAGTTTTGTAGGAAATTCACGAGCACGATAGACAGTTGCGAAAGCGAATAGGAAAATAGAAGAAAATCTTCTATTTGTCGAGAATTAAGATGAAATATTATGAAGTATCACCTCTAAGATGATTATTTCGTAATCTGTTCATATCTAGAATAAGATTAGAAAATTGTATAATACAGGAAATGAAATAAATAATTAATCTCTAGAATGCACTTGCCTTCCCTGGACAATTCGATCCTTAGAACGCTATTGCTTTCCCCGACAACGGTGCCAAAAACTTGTTCGCCACTTTTCTACTGATAAGTTTAATAATTTGTTCACAAGATTTAGCTATGTATTAATGGCGCTAAGAACTTGTTCATGTAATATAGGTGTTGTTAGTACCTCTTATCAATTAGAAAAATGATGATAACTGCAAGTATACAGTTGATATGTAGTTTTAAAAGATATCGAACCCACAGGCAAGGAACCAAGTCTAAAGATCAATAAGGAAGACAAAATAAAGAAAATAAAATAATATAAGGTTTTAGATAGGAGGGTTAGAAGAATGAGAAAATATAGATATGAAAGATTAGAGAATCTAAATATATAGATTTTCCCTACGAAATAAGGATAGCAGAGAAAACATGCAAGTTCAACAAAGATGTTATGATTTACTAAACTAATATAACAAACTCAGTTCAAAATACTCAGATGTTCAATTATTCGCCGCAGAGCAACACATGAAATAATTTTTCTAAACCTAGCGCAAACAAATTAAGACAATTATATAAACTTGAACAACATCAATACTATGCTTAGTACGGGTCGCTCTCACATAGCCACATTTAGCAAGTTACCATTCTAAAAATGTTGGCTCACTAAACAGTGTTATATCACAGATCTAGTGATTATACATGATATTGTTAACCCCGAAACT
>CATIWQ010006216.1:0-17266 GCA_949673415.1 Euphorbia schlechtendalii
ACAAACAAAATATAAATAATTATTATATAAAAAAATAAATTATATTTTTTATCGATTATATTTTAATATAAAAATAAATTTAAATGAAGGAGGTGAATGCGGTGGTGACGGTGGAGGAAGTGGTAATGATGGTGGCTGGGTGGAGGAGGTGGTGATGGTGGCGGTTGTGACGATGTGGAGGAAGTAGTGGATGTGTTGGTGTGCGTGGCGGTGGTAGGGTGGAGATGTGGTGATCGCAGCGGCAGGGTGGAGGATGAGGTAATGGTGGTAGTAGCGGAATGGAGGAAGTGATGAAAGTATTGGTTTGTAGTGACGGTGCTAGGAACAGAGATGGGGTGTGGCGGCACTCCCGTTCACGACCGTCAATCCCACCAATAAACAAATTCAATTCTAGTACTAAACAAATTCATACCTCGAATTTAATTAGAGAAATGAAAATACAAACTATGATCAATATCTGTAATATCAAGCTTTTCTAATTAGTTGGTTTAATGTAAAAAGAGACAAAAATATTGTGGGCCAATTTTTTTTTATTAATTGTAGGCCCTAAACGCTACAGTTTAGAAATGTGTTTTGATTTATATTAAAATCCAAACAGCCCAGCCCAATTCTCTTCTCCTCCTTCCTTGGTTATGTCTGCAACTGAAATTAGGATAGAGCAAGATCTTACAAATACCAAATTTCTGGTGAGTTTAGGAGTCAGGGTGTGGCAGCTGCCATAGCATGCCACACCCTGCCGCCGTCCCTATTGGTTTGGATGGTGGTGGTGGTGTCAATGTGTAAATGGTGGTGTCCAGGTGTAGGTGGTGGTGATGGCGGGGTGGAGGAGGTGGTAGTGATGATGATGATGGTAGCGGAGTAGATGAAGTGATGGATATGTTGGTTTGGGTGGTAGTGACGGTGCCAAAACCTCAAATGGGGTGTGGCACACCGATCGATGGATTTTGACCGTCAAACGTAAATTCTAACTGATAAATGAAATTAATTGAACAAATTAAAAAATATCTTATTTACAATTCAATTTAACAAAATGATATTAATATAATTAATTCAAATATAAAATAACAATCCAACTAATAAGAATATTATTTTGTTAATAAATGAAGATAGATTCTGTTAACAGCTTCTTCAAATGAGATTCGTCTGCACATTCACCTGCAACCACAAGTAACGGTTAGATAGGCTCGGCCGGGACACCGACGAAGCCTCTCCGACGCTCAAGTTAGTACAAGGGGGGTGTTATGAAGATAATGTGATTATTCTTGGTCTATTTGTTACGTACCCGTGCAGCCTGGGGTGTTGCAGCTTATATAGCTCTTATCAGCGCCATAACCGCTCTAACTGAGCAAGCTAGACATGTGGTAACTGCCTCCACTACGTGTTAACCACTCCCATGTATCAATAACCGTTGTGCACTCAGCTGGGCACAACGGTGGAGGTTATGTGAGCCTCATGGGCTTGGAATGGGCCTCTTAGGTTAAGGGCCCTATGGTGGGCTGCTATCATGAGTCCTCCCCCTAGTCCGGGCTAGACTCTTTTAGATCTAGCACCTAAGGTGAGTTTCGCAATCTGCCTCAGATGAAGTAGCGGTTGTTGCCTAATTCGAAAATGTACTCATTTCATTATAGTTATGGTGGACCTTTGGTTAGCTATTCCCATATATGACCTCGGCATTTTGACCCTAGACGAGTGGGCTAATAACCAACCTTGCCTTGAACATTTAAAAGGGCCCTGAGGAGTAAGACAGCTATTTTTCTGCGCCGCCCCTAGTCGTGGGTGAGGTCTTGCAAGCCTCGCCCTATTTATTCACCCCGCACTCTTGAAAGCAACAGCGGGTCGGTACCCCTTTGCACATTTTGAATTTCAAATTCTTCCCACACGCCACGTGCGACCTTTCAGTGGATCACGCACCATGCGCACCTTTTCAATTTCTTCAACCATCAAATCTTGGAATCCGCAGTTGTGATGATTACGGTGCTCTTTCCGATTTCAGCGGTCTATATAACACTTTTCAACCACCGCTTCTTTTCTACTTGATTTCCTTGCTATCTTTTGCCATCTGCTTCCTACTTTGGCTTGCCTGTTTTTCTTTGCACAGTAAGTTTCTTTTCCTTTCTCTCTTTTCATGGCTTCCACAAAACCTTTCAAAAACTCAACCCGTGCCCAGGGAGAATCCTCTAATAAGCCTGTTACCGTAATTCCTTTAAATTCCCTTCCAACCACCCCTGAAGGCATAGCTTCTAACTTCGAGCTCCCTCACGCCTATACTCCTATATCGCACATGGAGCCTTCTGCAGAATACCAGATAGACATATCCCTTGTTAACCTAGAAGTTCCTCCAAAGCCTAAGGCCAAAAAGAAAAGGGAAATAAGTCTGGATGCTGATATTAGGGTTCACTCGATGATAACAGAGGAGCTTCGGGTAGAACTCGCTCCTATAATTTCAGATAAAGCAAGGTTGATAACCCTAACACTGGAGAAGGGTGACAGTATCAAGTTCCCCCCTCTGGTATGTTCACCATTTATGAGAAACACATAGAGTGGGGATTTCGCCTTCCTTTGTCCCCTTCGATGTGTTCTGTGCTGCGGGAATTCAACATTCCCCCTCCAGGTGCATCCCAACTCCTAGCTCGAGCTTGTTCTCCTTGACAAACTTTGTACGGAATGGCTTTTCGATGATTTTATCATCCTATTTCCAGGGCGCCAGGGTATCTTGCCTACTGGCAAACACATCAACTCCAAATGCCAAAGCTATTGGCCAAGTTAGACTTTGTCAAAAAGTTTAAATATCAGCGATTCTGGATCAGGAAAGATCCAGATGCCGGGGTAGGGTCCCTTAATGACGGGGAGCCTTTTCCGTTCTCGATGTCATGGAATCAAGAGCCAGCCAATACTAACACCTGGATGAGGGACGATTGCTTGAATTTCAACCAATACCGGACTATTTTTATTCTAGATCAGCTAAACCCCACCCCCATCCATTGAAGAAAGGCTCGGGCGCTTGTATGGTCTGATAGTGTGCGCTATAAGTTGGACAATGAGATACTGACCATTGTTAGGACTTCTAAGGGCCAGGCCCATAAGTTACTTCCCTTTTTCATTGGCAATTTACTTTCTTTTTTCCTTTTGCAAGAATGGCTGATTGTCCTGGTGATATGGCTGCTTTTATTGCAGAGTTGATGCAGTCTTACCTGGCTAATCCTCCTATTCCAACGACCGATACTAATTCTACTGCGAGCCCCCCTCGGAACTCTATGGAGTAACTCCTCCAAGATATGGAAGAAGTGAATGAAGTTAGCCTTCCTTCTGAGCTGGCTATTGTGGTACTTCCCTCCTCCTCTGAGAAGGGGGGCGAAGAGGGCACTCTAGATGGGGGTGGCGAGGAGACCGCAAAGACGGGGAAGACTCAAGAACGCGGGGAGAATAGGCCGGTGATTTGGGACGTGGAGTTCCTAGAGGTTGAGAAACGTACAAGGCGCGCTAGGAAGCTAAGGGATCCTCCGGCCATCGCGACTCCAAAACGAGCCCGGTCCACCTCTCCAATGGAATCCCTTTCCAAAAGATCGAAGGGAGATGAGAAGGCGGAGAACATCAGTCCGGCATCCCTTGGCGAGGGGAATGATGAGCCCAATCTTCCTTTCCCTGTTAAGGTATAACCTTTCCCCACTTCTGGTTCGGTTCCTATCATTTCCCTTACCTTCTTATTTTCGGAGCGTTGGATCGAGGAGCATGGTCTTGACACTGACCTATCCAATCTGGCGATTGTGGAGGAACATTGTTCCTTCCTAGATCTCCCAGGTGAGGAAGCTCATTATGCTAGTCGGGGCTCGCTTTCTTTGGCCAAGAAACATATCTATTGAAACGTTAGGGTGAGCTCGTGACAAATATACTTAAATTCCCCCCGTCTTTACTATACTAAGATTCTGTATTTGGTGCAGTCTCTCGGGGATTCTTACCAATTGCTGAAGCATTTGCGCCATTGCAATCAAGAACTCCGGGCTTTAGAGGAGGAGAAGGCATCTCAAGCTACAGAGGTGGCGAGGCTCATCAACGAACTCGCAGCTGAACGGGAGGAACTGAAGATCGCAAAAGCCACTGAAGCAGAGCACCAAAGAGAGGCTAAGGTGTATTCTAAACTCAAACTGGATTTGGAGGAAAGCAAAACCACCGTGGCTTCTTCGACCACCGAGCTAGAAAGTCTCAAAGTCTCGAGTGCGGAGGCCAAATCTCGGTCGGAGGAGGAACTGACCAAATCATGCCAGGAGGTCGACTAGCTAGGAAAGGAGTTAGAGAAGTCTAAGAATGATGTCGCGGCCCTAAGATCTCAATTAGAAGTGGCATGTCTCAGAGCGAGTTCCTCTGAGAAAGCCTTGGCCTAGGCTCAAAAGAAATGCAAAGCCATGAAACATCACTATCGCCGGGGGAAGAAGACGATCTTGAACAACTGGAACAAGCATCCCATAACTTTTCGAGCCCGGTTTTTAAAGAAAACTGCCGATAAGTTTCCCGGGGCGAACTTGGACGATCTAGCTTTAATGACCGACCCCAAGATAGGCGATCCTCTTGAAATCTGGCCTGATGATGCTCGCCTATTCAAGGACCTGATGCTGAAGCAATCATCCAATCCGACCCCTAAGGTTCCCCGTATATCCCTCCATTTCTGAGGCTAGCACAGAATACTCGAAACTAGGAGATTTAGACGAAATTTCCTCTTTGTAAAATGTACTTAATTCTAATGAAATACATGAAAGGTTTTAGCCCGTTGCTTTTGTGAATTTATTTTAGGTCTTTTAAAAGACTTCGGCCTTATTGGCTTTGTAATTACAATAACTTATACCGGCATTTTACATCCTCTCATTAGGGGTGTTAGAAAATAAATTTGTTTAGGACCTCTTCAGGGTACTTAGCATTTTGGGGCTCAACTCTCTAGTTCGACATTTACACAAAACCCATTTATGGCCTTTAAGGTGCTCAAATATGTACTTCGGCATCTGCCTGAATTTATTTACGGCCTCAAGTCCTAACCGGACCTCTAAGGCGCTCAATAATATGCTTCGGCCATTGGCCCGACTTAATATTGACATAGCGCTTATAAACACTGGAATAAGAAAGGTATTTCCATTAACAAAGCGCAAGTGCTAAGGCACCCACGAACATACATATTTGATAAAATAAAATATCTAATCATCGGGGTAGAATTTACGTAGAGCTGCGGCATTCCACGTTCTGGGCAAGGTTCTGCCAGTCATGTCTTGGATTCTGTAGGTGTTTTGGCTTACTTTTTGGGTGACTCTGAATGGCCCTTCCCAGTTGACACCAAATTTACCTTGGCCGATCCTTACCCAGGAGGCTTCCGTACTCCGCAAGACCAATTCTCCTATCTGGAAGGCCCGAGGCTTAACATGTTTGTTAAACGCCTGAGCCACTCGTTGCTTATAGGAGGTCATTTCTGATGTAGGCTTAGTCTCTTCTTCCTTCCAAGTCATCCAAGCTTCTTCGCAACATATCTTCATTGGTGGATTGACCCACGTAATTGGCCACTCTCTCGCTGGGGTTACCAATGTCTGTGGGAATAACAGCTTCAGTTCCATAGGTTAGCAGGAACGGTGTTTCACCAGTGGCGATCCCAGGGGTGGTTCGGTAAGACCAAAGTACATTATTCAATTCGTCCACCCATGATACCCGAGTTTTGATTCCATTAATGATAGTTCAGTTTGTGACCTCGGTCATCCCATTACATTGGGGGTAGGAGACGGAGGAAAAGCGCAGCTTAATATGCAAGCCCCTACAATAAGCCTTGAAAGGTTCGTAGTTAAACTGCATTCCGTTATCAGCGATGATAGTGTGCGGTATTCCGAACCTGGTGATAATATTTTTATTACAAAATTGGATTACTTAGTTCGGTGTTATCTTGGCAACGGCCTCAACTTCGACCCATTTCTAAAATTGATCTACTGCCATAATGATAAACTTCTTTTGGTATTAGGCTATGGGTAGGGGCCCCACGATGTCCACTCCCCAGGTGGAGAAAGGCTATGCCGTCCTGATCACCTTCATTCTGCTCAAGGGGGCTCGGAGGTATTTCGCATAACTTTGGCAAGGCTGGCATTTCTGGATAATTTCTCTAGCATCTTCCTCCATACTTGGCCAGAAGTACCCCTGCAATTGTGCCTTCCTCACTATTGCGTCCTTCTTTTCATGACCTCCACAGATCCCCTCATACATTTCCTTAATGACATACTCAGTGTCTTTCCATCCTAAGCACTTCCTCCAAGGGTGGCTAACAGATTTTCGAAACAGGTCATCCCCCCTAAGGGCGTACTGAAACTATTTCCGAACCACTTTATGTTCTTCGGCTTCGTCCATAGGTAGCACCCCGTCCCTTAAATAACACAAGATAGGTGTGTACCACTTAGGGTCTTGAGGGTCGACTCCAATGGTAAGGACCTCTAGCTGGTTCACACTTGGGGTTGTAAGCTCTAGAATCACTCCTGGGATGAGCTTTTCCCCTAGTTGGTCCGACGCGGCCTTAGCCAATCTGTCTGCTTCGGTATTATCGATTCTGGAAATGCGGTGGATTTCGAACTTGGATCCCTTCTCCTTTACTTTGGCCATTTAATGTTTGACCAGCTCAGCGTATTTCCTCATTGTCTCATCTTTTATGGCATACCCGCCCCCTATCTGATTGACCACCAATTTAGAATCGTTGCAGATCCTTACTCGGTCCAGTTCTATTACCTCAATGATCCTCAGTGCACCCACAAACGCTTCATATTCTACGGCATTATTCGTAACTTAGAATGTTAAATGAATGGCCTGGTTAATAATAACTCCTCCAGGGCCTTCCATGTGTATACCGACGCCTCCCCTACCATTAGCCGAGCTCCCATCCACGTACATTGTCTATGTGATTGCTTGTAGGGCCTCCGCCTCGGTTTCAGGTGCCTCTTGTAGGAAGTCTGCTAGCACTTGCCCTTTCATGGCCTTTCTTGGTTCGAAGCGAACGTCGAACTGGGATAACTTGAGCCCATTCTACTATTCTGCCCAAGGTCTCAGGTCTTTGCAAAACCTTCTTCAAGCCTAGGTTGGTTCAGACTACTATGGGATGGCTTTGAAAGTAATGCCTTAGCTTCTGGGATGTGGTTGTAACAGCGTAAGCTTTCTCTAAGATCGGATACCTTAACTCTGCCCCCTTCAACACTTTGCTTACATAGTACACTGGGAATTGCTCTAATCCCTCTTCCCTTATTAACACCGTTCCAATGGTCTCGGCACCGCAGCCGATGTAAAGGTATAATACCTCATCTCCTATTGGTCTGCTGAGGAGGGGTGGGGAGTAAAGGAAAATCTTGAGATCCTCAAATGCCTTCACACATTCCTCGCTCTAGCTAAAATTCTTTGCGCCCTTTAGTAATTTACAAAAGGGGAGGCACCTTTTGGCGGAGCACGAGATAAACCGACCTAAGGCATTGATTTTTCCATTAAGCTTTCACACTTCGTTCATATTCTTGGGTGACTTAAGGTCCAGGATCGCCTTTATCTTGTCAAGGTTTGCTTCAATACCGTGCTAGGACACAAGGAAACCCAAAAACTTGCCCCCCGTAATCCCAACTGCACATTTCTTTGGATTGAGCTTGAGGTTGTGTTGGTTTAGGGTTTTCAACACCCTTTCGACATCCTTGGGGTGCTCCGCGAGAGTCCGGCTTTTGATGATCATGTCATCCACATATAACTCCATCATCTTACCGATCATATCTCCAAATATTCTAGTAACCATCCGTTGATAGGTTGCCCCGGCGTTCTTGAGACCAAAGGGCATGACTTCGTAGCAATAAGTTCCTTCATGAGTGATAAACAACGTTTTCTCGACATCAACCTTTGCCATGGGAATTTGATTATACCCCACCTGAGCATCCAAGGTAGAGTAAGCGACGAACCTGGCTATGGAATCCACCAACGAGTCGATGCTTGGCAGTGGAAAACAATCTTTGGGGCATGCTTGATTCAAGTCAGTGAAATCAACAAACATGTGATAATCCCCGCTAAGCTTCTTAACCAGTACCACATTGGCAACCCACTCCGGGTATTGCACCTCCCGGATATAACTAATCTTTAATAATCGGGAAACTTCTTCCGATATGGCTCGTTGCTTTTCTAGGTCATGGTTCCTTCTCTTTTGTCTCACAAGGGTGAAGTCTGGGCTTATGTTCAGTTGGTGCTCCATTAACATAGGGTCAACCCCTATCACATCCTTTGGCTGCCATGCAAAAGCGTGCATATTTTCTGTTAAGACCCTAGCCAAGTCATCCTTGGGTTTTCCTTTTAGTGTCTCCACTATTCTAACTTCTTTGCCCCAGGCCAGAACCAGGGTTTCCAATCTATCCACCGCCTCGACTTTGTCTCTTTCTTCATGCTTTGGAGCAAGGTCGGACCTCAACGAGGCCATATATGTTTCTCGGGCCACACGTTGGCTACCCTGGACCACAGCTAGCCCCTTGTGGCATGGGATCAACATGGCGAGGTATCTCAGAGAAATCACAGCCTTGGAATCTGAAATGGTAGGTCATCCTATGATCAAGTTGTAAGCAAACGGCATGTCGACCACCAAGAACTCTGTCTGACTTTTCCATCTAGGGTAGGAATCCCCCATTGTTAGAGTTACCGTGATGGACCTTGCCACGATCACTGACTGCCCCGCTAACCCTATGACCGGTCTCTGGTCCATTCTTAGCTTGTTTAGATTAATTTGGAGGGCGTTGAAAGTTTTCGAAGTCATCAAGTTGATCGAACTCCCCATATCAATCAGGACCCTCTTTACCAAATAATCATCAATGTTGACATTGACCACAAGGGCATCTGAATGGGGAGAGGGCTTCTTCATATGTGCAAAAGAGAAACTCACGCTAGGGCCCGAGCCAGCATGACTTCGATCTCCACCCCTCTTTCGTTTTAACGAGGTAAGGCCTCCTGCAATCACGTGTATGATTCCCCTGGGGATTGGTGGGACATTTCTGCCTCTCTCCCTCCTCTCGTAACAAAGCCTTTCTTCCTGTACCTTTTCCCTCGATCGCTCTCACAGGTGGTCGAGTTGCTTTTGACTTTGATTCCTTCCTGGATTGTTGGCTAAGAAACGATTCAACTCTCCGGCCGCGGCCTTCTTATTCAACTCTATTGCCAGGTGCCTGCATTCTTCGGTATCGTGGCCTCCGGACTTATGGAAGTTGCAGTACGTTCCCGGCTTTCCTGGCCGCCGCATCTTCAGGGGGTATTCTATATTTTGGCCGTTTTGTTCGACCCAGTAGAGCACCTCCTTCTTGCTTGCTCGCAGTGGTAGAAACTCTTTGCTCTCCTTTCTCTTGAATTCCCCTCTTTGTGGGTAGCCGACCCCCTGTTGCCTTGTTAGGCTTACGTTGCTTCTCCCTCCTTCCTGTCCCACTCTCTGCTTCTAATGGTTCTCCCGTACCGTCTATTTCCGTGCATCCTGCATCATTAATGCTAGAGACTTCGATCTTTTAATCAACAGTTCCTTTGACAGGTCAGGGTATCTGCAGTTATTTGCCAAAGCATCAATGGCCACTTCCAAGCCGAACCCCTTGATCTCTAGAGTAAGCTTATTGAATCGCTCCAGAAAGGTAGATAGGCTTTCCCCCCGGGCCTGCAAATCCTAGACTGTCTTTTGGGGGGGCACTGAAGTGATAAAATACAGAATGAAAGCCTAGGCCATTTGTTTAAAAGACGTGATGGACCCCGGCTTGAGACCTTCGAACCAATAGTTTGCTGGCCCATCCAGTGTAGCTGGGAACAGTTTGCACTTCATGGGGTCCGTCGCCACCGTGGATATTAAGGATCGGCAAAAGTTCTTTATGTGATTAGCCGGATCCCCCTTGCCGTTATACATGCGTAGCTTTGGGTACTTGAACTTTGGATCAAAAGGGGCCTATTGAATTTCCCTAGAGAAAGTGGACTCTACATCCTCGATCTCCAGTAACACCGGATCTACGCCGACCTTCGTCATGTACGCCTTGAGGTCCTTCATCATTTCCAACTTTTTCCTCCTCATTGATTCCTCCATCTCCTCCTTCTTAACCGTCCCCTGGGCATCCTCACAGTGATCTCCCTGGTTTGCCCTCTGTCTCTCTGAAATATTTTGGTCAAGACCTCTTCAACCCGACTCTCTCCTTACCTCGGATTACCGCCATGTCTCTTTCTAAAATTGGCCTTCTACCCCGAGGCCGGGGTATTGGGGTCTCAGTTCGGGATATCCACTCCTCAGAGGAACCTTGACGCTCCCATCCGTGTCACCTTTCCAAGCTCTGGAGGCTGCTCTCACTCCAATCCTCCGATTCCGGTTCCTTTCCTTGGCGGTGGGATCTAACGGGGCTATAGGATTTTTCCTGTCACCTCTCCGACTTCTCTTCGCTCCGTTCCGTGATCTTTTTGACCATTTTTGGTTCCTCTGTTTCCTGCCTGCTATATACTAGGCGCCTTTTGTAACCCCGTAGGTTTCTACTCTGCATAGCACTTTCCAGGGCTTGAAGCCTTCTTTCGCTAGCCTCGCGGGATGACCTCTTCTCATTAACGGTGTCCTGCACCATTGCCATTGTATACATCAGCTGTTTGGTGTATTTGGCCAAAGCTTGCTCCTTTGGCGTGGAACTAGGGAGGAGCCAGGCCTCCAAATCCCTTTCCATTTCCTCCGAGATTGGTATATGTGTCATTATATTTCCCCGGACATCTCGAGGTGGGGTGCGCTCGCTTGTTTCCATGGAGGCGCTCTCTCTACTACCGTGATCTTCTCCCAACTCACTGACCACCTTGGCTTTTCGCTGAGACGATTCTGGGTTCATGACTGATATCTGACAAGGAAGCTAGTTCCACACTCATTGCACCAATGTTAACAGTTTCTTCAAATGAGAGTCGTCTGCACATTCACCTGCAACCACAAGTAACGTTAGATAGGCTTGGCCGGGACACCGGGGAAGCCTCTCCGACGCTCAAGTTAGTACAAGGGGGGGCGTTATGAAGATAATGTGATTATTCTTGGTCTATTTGTTACGTACCCGTGCAGCCTGGGGAGTTGCAGCTTATATAGCTCTCGTCAGCGCCATAACCGCTCTAACTGAGCAAGCCAGACGTGTGATAACTGCCTTCACTACGTGTTAACCGCTCCCATGTATCAATAACCGTTGTGCACTCAGCTGGGCACAACGGTGGAGGTTATGTGAGCCTCGTGGACTTGGAATGGGCCTCTTGGGTTAAGGGCCCTATGGTGCTTCAACTTCAATCTTTCTTTTTAATTGTGAGGCAACATTAGTTAGAAATATTTTAATTTAAAAAGTGTTTGGGGAATATTTGAAGTATTTATGTTATTTAATTTGATAGATAATTCCTACTATTTAATTGTTTTGACAAAAATAAATGTTCTGTAATTATATAATAATTATTGCTGTTTAATTATATTTAGATATTTTCATCTAAGCTAAATAGAAACAAGATAAATATAAATTATTTTAAATGTAAAAACAAAAAAAAGTAAAAAGTAAAAAAGAAGGAAAGAGCATGTCACTGATTAAACTCGCTCTGCAATGGGACCCACTTAATTAATTCAAATTAAAATTCGCCCCCTTTCCCCTGCTTCCCACTTCGGATATACCCCATTTTTTCCGGTAATTGCACTAACTAAAGTTTTGAGCTTTTTCTTTTGCTGGCTGGGGTGTGGCAGGTGCCAATCGGTGCCACCCCATGCCGCCGTCCCTGTTGGTTGGAAGAAGTTATGACGGTACTAGTTGAGAAAAGTGAAGCATAATAAAGGAAAGATATTTTTCCAAACTTTTTAGTTGGAAAACATGTTCTTTTTTTACATTACATTTTCCATGATAATTTACATAATATTTTTCTTCGATTTATTTTCTTTGTCAAACAAACTCCGAAAAATTCAAAAAATATTCTCCTGCGCAATATTTTTCTATAGATAAAAAGGGCCTAAATTTTGAAATCAGTGAACTTGTAGAATTGAATCAAATTTAACCATCCAATACATTAAATTTAATGGTTAAGCCAATCTCAACTATTAAAATGCATTAGATAACTAAGATCAACTCAAATTCATAGCGTTACCGATATATAAATTTAAAGAATCATAATCTATAAAATTAGGCAAACAACTGCACAGTTTTACGAGTGAAAAGGTGCAAGTTGTAGGAAAGCTAAAAACTGAAAAAGAACAGGAAAAGTTAAATTGCTTTGTTTACATAATGATAAAAGGTCCATGATTACTGAGGAGCGGTCGGTAAAATGTCTTTGGGATTCATTTACAACATAATGATAACATAAAATGATGGAAAAAAAAAAGGAGATTCTGTTTAATTAATTATAAAAACAAGCACTAGTCAAATTATGGGGCTTGCCAAGTTTATTACCATGAAGAACAATATGGCATCTGATTCGATTATGAAAAGTAGACTTGACCAATCTTCCCAAAATGTAAGCTCTTGATCTCACCACAAATGTTAGATTTAATGGTATTGCTAATTTCTCAACCTTTGGATTTGAAACCAGTGGGAATCCACCGTATAACGGCACCTGCTTCCCGCCCACCACCGTTATTACCATCCGCCCCCTCTTCCGAGATTCTGTGAACTTCTTCATCTGTTTTTGCCGCATACAAATTACACTGAATTCAGTTCCCACAACATAGCTTACACAAACTGCTTGTTGCAGCTTAATTTCCATACATTTAAAAAAAAAAATCTATAGTAGTACAATTCTCATTCCATATTATAAAGAATGGAAAAAAAATTAGTCACTAAAAGCCAATCTATCAATGATATGCGACAATGGGGACAAAATAACTATTTTAACATGTGATCTCCTACTTACGTTACAGGCAACGAAAAATTGAATAAATTATTGCTGTATATACGTCTACAAATTTTCTTTATCATTCATTTATTCTCTTTCATTTTCTAACAAACAGGTTTTATAAAAAAAAAGCATTAGATCCCGACACAAAAACGCTCAAATAGATATTTTAACATGTGAGAAGATGAAATGTAAAACTGTTATAATTTAGAAACCCCATGGCACACTGTTCGAAATGTATATTGAGCATCATGTATTCACGTAAAAAAACCACTTTATATTTTCCCCAAACTAAACACACACTAACTAGGTAGGTGCAATGTATAATTATTAGTATTAAGACTTTAAACCATGGTTTTGAAAACCGGATCGGACCGGCCGGTCGGACCGGGTCTGACCGGAACCGGCCACTAATCCAGTCGGTTTTCATCCGGTTCAATGTCTGGTCGAAAACCGGACGTTGACCGGTTGAACCGGCCGATCGAACCTAGTTGAACCGGAAACCGGTTGCTCCAACCGACCGGTTCACTTATTCTTATTAAAAATAAAGTTTATTAAATTTTGTGCAATAGGTAAGAATCGAACTCAGAACCTTCAACTTGTTATCCATTATGTCCACCACTCAACTACAACTCTTATTTGATACACATTTGTATTATATCTCTTTTATAATATCTATATAAAACTTTTACTTAGTTTTAAATTAAGTATTTACTTTATTTATTTAGTGTATTGTGTAAATAAATTCACCATATCTTATTTAAATAATATTTTTTCAATTTTTAAAAAATCCGGTTCGATCACCGATTTAATCCGGTTGAACCTTAAATCCATGAACCACCCTCTTCACCGGTTCGATGACCGGTCCGGTTCTGAAAACCACGCTTCAAACTATGCTAGCATTTTAAACTAAGTCATTCTCTACAAGTTTAGGGTATATAAGCCGTTATGCGAAAGCTTACATGTATAAACATTTTTACCAAATAATAATAATAATAATAATAATAATAATAATAATAAATAACTTCTTCGTATAGGGGATATATTATAACGGGTCCACATGCACGAAAAAAACTCCATATATTGAGAAATTTATAAATGCATTCTAGTGTGACACTATTATTCACGATTTAGAGCTTAAAGTCATCTATTCGTTTCCAGCTTTCACACTTACGGAAAAGTCAAAAACTGATCGTCGTGAAGATATCACTAATTTGGATTAATAATAATAAAAATCTTAGTCATAATAATAAACCAAGAAATGACAGAACGAGCACCCAAAATTAATACCAATAAAAAGTCTTTGTTTCCAAATAAACTATTAATATGGGGAGAAATTATAGGTCTATAGCAAAGTCAATTATCTCCGAAATTACCATTTTTTTATTTATTAAAAATAAAATTATAAACCTGAAATTAAAAAATATGGGCCCCTTCAATTCACAATGAGAGAGACTCAAGAAGAATTGCAGTCAATGCAAGCTTTTAATATTGCAGAGTTTGCAGGCACTCCAATTGCAACGGTCCATTCCTCCATGTGCCCCTTCTATTTATTCTTCAAGAAATAAAAACTACTTTTGAGTTTTGACCTTTCTAATTACCAATATGTCCTTTTAACAACCTATGTACAGAGCTGTAAATGAACCAGACAGTTCATGAATAGCTCGGTATCCAGTTCGGTAATAGCTCGACTTGACTCAACTCGATTAATAAATGAACAGTTCGTGAACATAATTTTGAGCTCGGATATTAAACGAGCCGAACACAAACAAATCATAACTCGGCTCATTAACTCGCGAACAAACTCGATTAGAGGCTCGATAAATGCTCGTGAATTAGCTCGGTTAATTTTCTACATGACATAAAATAAAATTTTACAAACTAATTAATTACTAAATGCTAAGTTAACTTTGTTAATCTTTAAATGACATTTTGAGACTATATTATGCTTTTTCTTATAATATTTCGTCATTGACAATCATACATGCTTAAAATGCTGTGTTTTTAATTTAATTTCAATCTTTCAATAACATCTAATGTTATTTAATTTGTTGAGGAACAAAAATAAACGAGATCGTTCATGAATAAATTAACAAACAAACAGTTCAAGAATAAAACAAATGAGCTGTTCGTGAACAGCTCGTGAACAGTTCATGAACAAATGAACACTTAAACGAGCCGAACACGAACAGAATTCTGAACTCATGTTCGAGCTCGGCTCGGCTCATGTTCGTTTAAAAGTTAAATAAACGAACACAAACACGCTAGAACTCGATTCGACTCGGCTCGTTTACAGCCATACCTATCTACCTAATTAGCCACTAGCAATAAAGAACAAGTAAAAAAAGACATTCATTCTTTCCTACAGTACTCATTTTTCAATTAGCTAACATTTTTAAAATAACATGTTTACCTGACCCGACCCGATTTTAAGCTGGTAAAAGTGAAGCTCGAGAGGGGAAGAAGTGACATGGACGGCGAAGAATGTCCCTGGATTTCTGTAGTGAATCTTAACCGTTGAATTAATAGAAAGCATATCTGTAGCCACTCCTGTCTGATCATTTCCGGCTTGTACATTAAAATTCTCGAACACCATGTTCTGTTTTTCATTAACAAACAAAACACCATCCCCTGTTATTTTACTTAGCTCTACCAAATATTAAAAATAAATAAATAAACTAATACTAATTAAATCTCATTTTTCATCTTTTTCCAGCAATATGAATTGGGCATGTGCATTATGCTTCACAGTACAAAATTCAAAAAATCAGTCTGAATCAACATACAATAATATTGATTTTGTTTTGAAATTCCAAACCTCTCGTTAAGCTAGCAGAAATCGTACTCACTTATCTACTTTGTCTTTTCCTAATATTATACCAAAATATTTCTCACTTTATTGAAATTTTCAACTATCTTCTCGTTACAATAAAATCAATAAAGTGATAGTATTAGAAGAAAATTGTAAACTTTACAGATTACAACAATAGAACATACCCCATTTTAACAATTAATTGTTTGTTTCCAAACAAAATCTTCAAATCCTTGAAATAAATTGCTAGTTACAAGTACTGTCGAGCAATAATCTAAAAAGCACCCGCAATGAGAAATGGAAATATTAAAAAAAAGTAAAGTATAAAAAAAAAATACCTTAACAAGGATTTGGGGCCTGTAAGATTTGCTAGCTCCCCACAAGATGAAGCAAAAACTGGTAAACACCAAAAGAAATATTAAGAACCCACAGAAATACAATCTCAAATTATGACCCGACCCGTAGACACGGCCACCCATGTCGTCCTCGTCCTCGTCGCCATTTTCGTCGTGATTAATCATCTGGACGTGCTTCCAAGCGTTGAGGGATTTCGGGTTTTTTAGCGACGCCGAGAATCGGGAAGTAGAAGACTCGCGAGAGTGGTGAATAGGAGAACAGTGGTAGAAATGGTGGGCAGGAGAGCCCGTTGGGCTCGACCCGTACGACATCTTCTCCACGTCGTGGTTCGAAGGACTCTGAACGTAGTAAACCGGCCTCCGCGGCGGCGATCGGAGCGGCCATGACGTGTCGATGCTGGTTCCGTCGGAGTCTGTTTTGGTGTGCATTATTGTGAGTTTTTTTTAGTAGAGTTGAGAGAGAGGGAAATGAAAGGATTTAGAAGGGTTTTTATCACGAGACACAGTTATTGTTTTGATTTGATGGGTCTTTTCTCTTTTGTGTTGGAATATTTGACTTGTTAATTATTATAGATAGGAATTTGTTGTTTTTTGTTTTTACTTTTTTATATGGAAAGTTGGGAACAAATGGTAATTGATCTCAGCTTTAATTTCGAATCATTCAAGATAAAATGCGTACATATTTTTTTTTCGAGAAAAAATGCGTACATATTTATAGACTCGTACGCGGATTGGGTTACCCGCCTGCCTGGTCCGAGCCCATTTTAATGGATCGGATTTGGACATTCATTTTTTTAAAAAGCTCGGCCCTAACCTGAACCCGTCAAAGCCCGAAAATTTATGAGCTGGGCTTGGTTTTTATATAAATACCGAAGCCCGACCCGAGCTTGACCCGACGAATAATTTTATTTATTTAGTATATATTTATACATTAAATTTATAATTATTTTAAGATTTTATATTTTATCTTATTAAATTTTTATACCGGATTGCAATACATGTTACTAAATATTAAAGATTTTAAGTAAACAATGCAATTATATTTAAAATTTAAACATATTTTGATTTTTTTTTATATTTTTTCTATTAATTTAAAAAAAATATTATAACAAAAAAAATATTCATGAGCTTGGACTGGGCTTGGGAATGACCTTTTTAGCCCGACCCGAGCCCGGCCCAAGCCCGAAGTTCTAAAGTACAGGCTTGGGCTAGGTTTGGGTTAACGTTTTTTGTAAAA
>CATIWQ010006235.1:0-11638 GCA_949673415.1 Euphorbia schlechtendalii
GGGTTGGGTTTGGATTTCGTATTTAGATCCAAATCCGGTCCGGCCCGACCCGAATATATATATTATTAATAAAAAATATACATTAATACATTATTAATTATTAATTGTTATTTAATAAGAATATATGTAAAAAATTGAAGATGTTTCATGAGCTGGTTTGGGACTAGATTTATTTATAAAAAAATCAAAATTTTCCTTAAATTTCACCTTTAACTCCGGCGACTTAGGTCCACCGTTTTAAAAATCTCCGCCTGGGTGCTATTTTAAGGATCGCCGTTTGGGTACGCCTAGCATCTAAACCTTACTGACTAGTGCCTAAATCCGTCTAGGCCCTGATTAATCTCCGCTTAGATCCCAATTCACCTTCGATCGCCTGATTACCGCCTAACGCTTTTTAAAACACTCTTCGACTTTGAGCTTGCCAGTGGAGAAATAAGGAGAGGTTGAAAGCGAGCAGGAGAGCCAAAAGTAGAAGACATATAAGAACTGGAGCTGCTACTTCCGGCATCGGTATTTTTAATTCCTCTCGCATTGCCGTAAACATTCTTCTGGAAATCTTCCCGGCGAACTCTCTTTACCATCAAAGACCCTTTAGGTGAGTAGAACTGCAGTAGATTTGCCATTCCTAAAATTCTACCCAGTACTACGCCCGTTAAGGGGCAGCAGTGTTAGAAGCTCCGACGAATTCAACATCCTTTTATCCGACCCGAAAATGTCATTCTCATGAAGAATCGAGGTTTCATCTAAGTTGCAAGGTACAGCAAAATCAATTGATTATATGGATATAATTACGCAAAATTGGCATGTGGGTACATGAATTTGAGTTGAACACGGTACATCACTTATGGGAAAGGAGATGAAACATTGGAAAACCACCATCAGAGAAACTCAGAGCTTGAGGAAGTAGTTCTGATTCTTAGCTTATTACTATGAGTAGAACCAGTTGTATTGTCCACATTGGAAGCATTCAATTTGTTATTATATATTCTCTGATGTAGAACCCTTAGTATCATCGGAGATCCGACAGTCTCGCTGGCGCTGACCATAGTAAAAGATGAAAAGCCCAACACAATGATTGTAGACACAACTACGAAAATTGCATCAGCTGGAAGCTTGAGATTAGGGTTTGGGGAAGTAAAAGAGAAAGGGAAAGTGACATTAAGAGGTGGTGACATGTCAAGTTTCTATTTGATAAACTTTACATGTTAGCGAACCCTCTCCCATCACTTCCGGAAATTATATCAAGGATCGGGTACAAAGGATCGGATCTTTGCGTACCTGCCATGTGTTTCAAAAATGAATATAATAATAAAAAAGTAAAAAAAATCATTTTTAGAGCACATGTTAAATATGCAAGGATCCGATCCTTTAAACACGGTCCTTAATATAATTTCTCTGTTTCTTCAACTTTAAAATGTTAAGTGTTGAATTTGAAATTTTGACGTGTCACGTATCTTTTTATGTCAATTCTGAGAAACAAATTATGTATTGGGTTTAAAGCTACAACATTGAAGACAATGATACAGTGTAAAGAAAATGAACGTGTTAATTAATTGATGTAAAAGTATAACCTATATTATAAATATTATTAACAAAATAAAGGATACTTAGATGGTTCTCTAGCAAAAAGAAAATTCAAGAATATATTAAGTAATGTAATGTAAAGAAAGGACCATATTAATTAATTAATGTACATCAATGTTATCAATATGCTGACGAGACGAACAAGAATAAGAACAAGAAAAAGAACGAGAATAAGAACAAATACGTATAATGATCCTCTGTTTGAAGATTTCTTCTGTCATCTCCAGCCGCCAAGTAATAGTTATATTTATTAATTTTCAGATAATTCATCTGTACTTTTTAAGGATCATATTCCTCCCCAAAAATAATCAATAATCATATGAAACAAACAATCTTTTTGGAGAGAAATATGATCTTTGTGGAGTACAGATGATTTATCAAAAAAAAATAATAAAAGAAGCGGCAAACTTGATTGTCCTCGCCATGCCAACATACGCCGCATTCTTGATTCTGTGCATCCCCTTTATTTCTTTTTTGTATCCCTAATGAAGAATTGAGTTGATGAATGAATGTTTATTTGTATAAAAAAACAGCTGACGTGTGAAATAAATATTTTAACCGCTTGGCCTGTTGTAATTAATCGTTAAATTTTTTTAAGTTTAAAACAAGCAAATTGAATTACTATATGAAATATAAGAATAATCATTCAATTATAATATTGTTACATGATTATAACAAATGTATAGTTTATCTCCTTAGTTGGTTCTAAAAAATCAAATGATCCCCTCAATTTTCAAATGTATCATGTTACTCCTTGAAATTGTTTAAAATATATATCGTAATCCCTTCCGTTTTAATATACCTCTCTCAGTGACTAGTGTGTCTTACATGCGTGATGTTGTGTCAGAGTTGAAAAAAAAAATTGTCCAAGTCATTTTTAAATTGATTAAAAAAATAAAAATTAAATACGAAGAAATCTTAATGAAATTATCTCCACCGTTCAACCTTTTTCTCAATGAATCTCCATCACATTCGATCGCCATTTTCATTCACTATCAAAATCACACAACAAGAAAAAAATTACGCAACAATGGTGATTTATGGGGATTTCAATCTCTGACATTCAGGCTTGTCTTCTTCCTCCTTTTCTTCTTCTCAGCAACAGTCTCAGCTATTTTCATTGGTGGTAAGTTTCTCGGTCGGATTTGTGGGGATTTCAGTAAGCCCTGTTGGATTATAAACTTGATTTAATTAAGAAAAAAATATAAACTAATTTTGTGGCTATTAACTACAACCAATTTGGAAGCCATTAAATTCAACAAAATAAGTTGGCTATTTATTGTTTAAGTTGGGAGTTGTGGTTAGTATATGTGTTAGTTGGGAGTTGTATCATTCACCTATAAATAGGAGAGTTGCTTAGTTGTTTATCATCAAGTAGAAGTAAGAACTTCTTAAAAGAAAAAAGAAGAAAAATAAGAGTGAGTTATAGTGTTGTATTTGAGTGAGTGTTATATTCCAAACAAAGTGGTACCAGAGGCACGTTCAAAGCTCGATTTTGCTTCCGAAAAAAAATTTCAATTCCGGGTGCAAAAAAAAAAAAGTTCAAAGAAATCTGCTGTTTGCAAGGGAATATAATTCCGTTGCTGTTTTCTTGCTGAATCCGTCAGAAAATCTGCATGTTGCAAGGGAAAAATAATATCTTGCAGAATCCATCAGAAAATTTGCAGGTTGCAAGGGAAAACAATCTCTTGCAGAAATCCGTTAGAAGGCTTTTGCAAAGCACACAGTCTTGCATCAGACTGAAAAAAGTGTCGCAACAACCTGTGTACGCCTAAAGAAGTTATTTAAGTAATATGGCGAATGGAGTGGCATCGTTCCAAGTTCCAACACTCAACAACAACAACTATGACAACTGGAGTATCAAAATGGAGGCTCTTCTCGGTGCGCATGATGTTTGGGATATCGTAGATAAAGGCTTCAATGAGCCAGAAAATGAAGCCACTCTTACACCCGATCAAGCAACAAGTTTTAAGGATTCTCGAAAGAGAGACAAGAAAGCTTTCTTCCTAATCTATCAAGCCTTAGATGACGATGGTTTTATGAAGATCTCAAATGCAATATCCGCCAAGCATGCAGGGGAGAAGTTGCAAATGTCATACAAAGGAGTTGAGAAAGTGAAAAAGGTGCGTCTCCAAACTCTAAGAGGTGAGTTTGAATCCTTACACATGTAAACATCCGAGTCCATTTCAAATTATTTTTCAAGAGTAGTAGCCGTCTTTAATCAATTAAAGAGAAACAATGAGGAGTTAGAAGATGTGAGGGTCATAGAAAAGATACTCCGATCGTTGGATCCCAAATTTGAGCATATTGTGGTGACGATTGAAGAAACCAAAGATTTGGAGGAGATGACAATCGAGGAACTCCAAGGATCACTACAAGCCTACGAAGAAAAACATAAGAAGAAACAAGGGATCGCTGAGCAACTCCTCAAGCTACAACTTAAGGATATGAATGAAAGCCATTTTAACACTAAAATTCAACATGAAAGAAGCCGAGGCAGAGGTAGAGGTCGAGGTCGTGAACGAGGTCCGTGGTCGTGGACGAAGTTGGAACAATAACAATAACTATGAGAACAGAGAAAGCTCCACTCATGATCAAGGAAGAGGCAATGCAAATGCAAGGTATGATAAATCTCAAGTCCAATGCTCCAATTGCCAAAATTTTGGACACTATGCTTCAAAATGTAGAGCTCCAAGCAATAAGGTCAATGAGAAGGCAAATTTTGTGGAGGAGAAGACCGAGGAGAAAGAAACACTACTGCTAGCATACAACAATAGCAGTGGACACTAAGAGAACATGTGGCATCTCGACACCAGTGGAAGTAATCACATGTGTGGAGGAAGAAGCTTGTTTGTGGAACTCAATAAAGTAGTAAGTGGTGATGTCTCATTCGGAGATGATACCAAAGTATCCGTGAAGGGGAAAGGTAACATCCTCTTTCGTGCTAAAGATGGTAGCCACCAATTAATTTCAAATGTCTACTATGTGCCTAATATGAAATGCAACATCCTTAGTCTAGGCCAACTCTTAGAAAAAGGCTATTATATTCATATGAAAGGTTATAGTCTTTTTATAAGAGATGGCAATGGAGATCTTATCACCAAAGTTTGAATGTCAAAGAACAAAATGTTTCCTTTGAATGTCAAAGAACAAAATGTTTCCTTTGGAAATTCAAAATGATGTTGCGAGGTGTTTAAAGGCTTGCTATAAAGACTCATCATGGCTATGGCATCTTCAATTTGGTCATCTCAACTTTGGAGGACTGGAGCTGTTATCCAAGAAAGAAATGGTAAGAGGTCTACCATGTATCAATCATCCCGATCAATTATGTGAAGGATGTCTACAAGGGAAGGAATTCAGAAAAGCTTTCCAAAGGAGTCAACCTCTAGAGCCAAGAAGCTGTTAGAGCTCATCCATACCGACGTCTGCAGTCCAATCAAGCCAAGTTCTCTTGCTAATAATAGTTACTTCCTTCTCTTTATTGATGATTATTCAAGAAAAATGTGGGTATATTTCTTAAAGCAAAAATCAGAAGTATTTGAAGCATTCTAGAAGTTCATAGTAGCCGTGGAAAATGAAAGTGGTCTTAAGATCAAAGCCATGAGATTTGATCGAGGAGGAGAATTCACATCTAAGGAATTCAATGAGTTTTGTGAAGCAAATGGAATCTGTTATCCCTTGATAGTTCCCAGATCCCTCCAACAAAATGGTGTAGCAGAAAGGAAGAACAGAACAATCCTTGACATAGCACGAAGTATGCTCAAGAGCAAGAAGCTACCCAAGGAGTTTTGGGCAGAAGTAGTGGGGTGTGCAGTGTACTTATCGAACTGTTCTCTTACAAGGAGTGTATGGGGAATGACTACACAAAAAGCATAGAGTGGAAGGAAGCCTAGAATTTCCCACTTACGAGTCTTCGAGAGCATAGCTTATGTTCACATACCAGATAAGAATCGAACCAAGCTAGATGATAAAAGTAAAAGTTTCATCTTCATTGGTTATGACTCAAGCTCAAAAGGCTACAAGCTATACAATCCAGATGAAAAGAAGGTTGTGCTAAGTAGAGATGTAATATTCAATGAAGAAGGAGAATGGAACATCGACTCTCATAAAGGCGAATTCAATTTTTTTGAAGTAGAAGAAGATGAGCAGACACTAACTGAGCAACTAAGAGAACTTCAACAAGATATCAGAACTCCGCCAAACTCCTACTAATGGAAGTGGATCATCTTCATTATCTTCCTCATCTTCAGATGGGATTGAAGAAAGAGATTTTCCTCGTTCGAGAAGCCTTAAAGATCTTTATGAAGTAACTGAACAACTAGACAATTTATCACTTTTTTATCTATTTGTTGATTGTGAACCAATGACATTCTAAGAAGCTGTTTAAGAGAAAAGGTGGAGAGGTGCGATGGATGAAGAAATCAAAGCAATTGAGAAGAATGGCACATGGGAACTCACATCACTTCCCAAAGGACACAAGGCGATAAGTGTCAAATGGGTGTACAAGATAAAGAGAAATGTCAAAGAAGAGATCAAAAGATGCAAGGTGAGGCTCGTTGCAAAAGGTTGTAATCAAAAGGATAGAATTGACTACAATGAGGTATTCGCTCCAGTTGCTCGATTGGAAACTGTTAGACTCATTATTTCTTTGGCTGCTCAAAATAAATGGAAGATTTATCAAATGGACGTAAAATCTACTTTCCTAAATTGGAGTACTTGAAGAAGAGGTCTACATACAACAACCCCTAGGTTATCAAGCCAAAGGCCATGATGATAAGGTGTTAAAGTTGAAAAAGGCTCTTTATGGTTTGAAACAAGCACCAAGGGCATGGAATAGCATAATTGACAAGTACTTTTGAGAGAACAGTTTCAGCAAATGTTCCTACGAATATGCTCTATATACAAAGCTCAAAGATGGAGACATTTTGATTGTGTGCCTCTAAGTGGATGATTTAATCCTTATTGGAAGCAACCCAAGCATGTTTAAAGAATTCATGTAAGTGATGACAAGGGAATTTGAAATGACAGATATGGGACATATGGCGTATTATCTTGGGATCAAAGTCAAGCAAGAAAATGATGGAATCTTCATCTCAAAAGAGAGCTACGTAAGGGAAATCCTTAAAAAGTTCAAGATGGATAATTGTAAGCTGATGAACAAGCCAATGGAGTACACAATCAAACTATCGAAACATTAAGAAGGTGAAAATGTAGATCCAACATTGTTTGAAAGTCTAGTAGGAAGTCTACGTTATCTCACCTGCACAATACCAGACATTCTTCATGCTGTCGGATTAGTAAGCCGCTACCTGGAATCACCCACTACCACCCACTTCAAAGCCACCAAGAGAATTTTAAGATATTTGAAAGGTACAATTGACTTCGGCTTGTTGTATTCAATATCTAATGATTACAAGCTCATTGGTTATAGAGATAATGATTGGGGTGGAGATAAAGATAATTGAAGAAGCACAAGTGGATTTGTGTTTTTCATGGGTGATACCGCTTTCACATAGATGTCAAAGAAGCAACAAATTGTCACATTGTCTACTTGTGAAGTAGAATACGTTGCAGCAACCTCGTGTGTTTGTCATGTAATTTGGCTCATAAATTTATTGAAGGAGATTGGTTTAATGTAAGAAGAATCGACGAAGGTCTATATCGATAACAAGTCAACCATTGCCTTAGTAAAGAATCCTGTTTTTCATGATCGAAGCAAGCACATCGATATCCGCTATCATTTTATATGAGAGTGTGTTACGAGAAAAGAAGTACAAATTGAATACGTGAAGATACAAGATCATATTGCGGATATATTCACCAAGCCACTGACGATCGAAAGCTTCACGAGATTGAGAAGTCTACTTGATATGACTAGATCAAGTTTAAGGGGGGGGGGGTGTTGGATTATAAACTTGATTTAATTAAGAAAAAAAATCCAAACTAATTTGGAGGCTATTAACTACAACCAATTTGGAGGCCATTAAATTCAACCAAATAAGTTGGCTATTTATTGTTTAAGTTGGGAGTTGTGGTTAGTTAGATGTTGTGGTTAGTAAATGTGTTAGTTGAGAGTTGTATTTTTCACCTATAAATAGGTGAGTTGTTTAGTTGTTTATCATCAAGTAGAAGTAAAAACTTTTTAAGGAGAAAAGAAGAAAAATAAAAGTGAGTTGTAGTGTTGTATTTTGAGTGAGTCTTCTTGTAATATTTTATTTGAGTTTAATTAAAATTGTTCTTTTGAGTGTTATATTCCCCACAAAATTGGTCCATTACCAACGGAAAATGAAGATTGATTTGAGACGAACATATCAATTGATGATAATTGATGTTAGGGACAAAACAAAGATGGAAGAACATGAGATGGGGAAGAAGAGGGATTTTAGGGATTTAATGATTTTGGGATATTTCTTTTATTCATTACATATTTAGGGTTTTGACATGGATTTAATGAATTTGGGATATTTCTTTTATTGATTACATATTTAAGGAAAATTTTATTAAAATATGAGGGAAATTTGAAATTTCAGAAATCAACTGACTTTTGAGGCCAAGTTCAGGGGTAAACTATGCATTAGAGCATGGTAATTTAATTAAATAAATTTTTTACTTTGTATGGTAATTTAATAGAGAAAATCCATGTCAAATCCCTAAAGGTATTAATTTGTTGATTTTTATGGAATATATTATCCTCCCTCCAGTTCCTAATACTAGTCATTTTAAACTTTTAACTTTGGTTCCTTTTACTTATCATTTTAAAATTTTAATTTAACTTTTAGCAATTTTTTCCTAATTTACAACTGCATTAATTAGGAAAGATGTTAAGTACTCCCTCTGGTGCCGAAAGATTGTCGTTTTAGGATTTTTATTGAGACCAATAAAACATTTATTACTCTATTAAAATTTTTTAATTTATCTCTTTTAACTTTATCATAAAATTCAATCTCTCCTCAGTTATTACCTTATAATTTCATTTAATATTTAATCTCTAATCTAATTGATACAAGAACAAATTAGGAAAAAAATGTTGAATGTTGCATTGATATGAGAGAATGATAAACAAAAGGGAAAATGAAATCTTGGCTACAATGACAATCTTTCGACACCGGAAGGAGTATAAATTAATTTATAAGCTGGTAATTAAGAAGAAAGAGAATTTTATTAAAATACAAAAAAGATAGATTAATCATTTTAATGTCTTATTAGTTTGATGAAAAGTTAAAAATATCAGTATTAGGAACCATAAGGAGTATATTATTTATATCCGGTGGTTGTGCTACATTGGGTTTCTAAAAAAATTATCACGTCATTATATTTTTGCGCTTGATCATATTAACATATGTTCCAAATCCGGATGTGCAATTTGGTTCGGTAATCAAATACGAAATCAAACCAAATAGATCAATTAATTTAGTTTGGTTATTTTAAAAATTTGGTTAGTTTTGATTGACAGTATATTACATATTTTGGGTTTTTGGTTTAGTTCGATTTCAGTGTCGCAAAAACCATATAACTTAACCAAACTGAAATAATTATGTTACACAAATAAAATCTAAAATATTATAAACTATACACCCAATATACGGCTAATATAACTCTTTCATCTAAAATCTGGACCTTTTATGTTAAATGCTTCCAATCTTTACTTTAATAACCTTTCAAGTCTCCTCACCGAGCAATGTCTCGGCTTCCCTTGAGATGTCTCAATTACAAGAAGAAAAGCTTAAACGAGAAGGAAACGGATGGTTCAAATCGAAAAATTGAACCAAATAGAGCAAAGAAGGCCTCAATTTATAAGTGTTTAACTTTGAATTTAAGTTTGAATACTCTGATGAAATTTTTTCTTGTAATTGAATGTAAATTTCAATTCAATTTGGTTTTAATCAAACCAAACAATTTATTTAGGTTTTACTAATTTGATTTCACTTCTTATGCGGTTTGATTAGGTTTATAAAAGTTTTGCTATTTGATATTCAGTTCAATTTGATTTTGAATGCTCTTCCAACAACAAGAGAAGAGCCTGACGGGAAACAAGATACATATAAGTAGAAATAAAATGGATGTATAAAATGGAGATTTTCATGTATTTCCTTATCTTGCATGTTAGGATTAGAGTGGCTTTTATATGTCCATTTATGCCTAAGTGTAATTCATTTTTATTTTAGTAAGCTTGTTGTAAGCCCGGTTTATATTAGCTCATTTGTGAAGCCCATTGTATAGGACTATATAAGTCCTTGTGTGCGTTCATTAGGGTTAATTTGAAACCCGGTATCTTTTGGGTTACCCTTTCTCTTCTCCTCCTCTCCGTTTCTCTGCAACTCCCCTGTAAGCTCTCCAACGTTTGATCAAATTCTGTTACAATCAAGTGGCTGGAGATTGAGGCGTTCATGGCGAAATCTTAGAGGGTGAGATGGCAAAGCAGTTATGTGCAACTTGCTTCCTGCCAAGGTTATATATACCTCCTGTTTATGGAAAATTGCGATGAATTGTATATTGTTTCTTCTTGAGTTTATACTTTCCTTAGATGTTTAGCGATTGTATAGTGAAACTGAGTTTGTTAGAGTTCTAGGGTTTAGACTCTGTATTCTTCTTTGGCCATCGAGCAACTTAATAAAGCTTTCTCTCTTGGATCCTTGGATTACCTCATAATAATGTTTGGCATGTAATATAAGTCCAAACCGAGGGAACCAAGTAAAAATTGCTGTGTTATTGTGTTTGCTTTATTATTTTTAGTTTATAATTGTTACATCTGGTATTAGAGTGTTTGTTTTGTGTTTCTGATTGATATGAAAATCGTGTTCATGACTAATTCTTTGGCTTTATGAGTATCTGAGTGATTTCTGTACATCTTTGATTTGATTGTTCTTGAAAATTGCCTTTCAAAAGAGTTTCTAATCTAGAAACTGAGTTTTTTCTTTAATCAATCTAAAGAATTCTGTACAAATCTCTTTTAAAGAATTTCTTCTTGTTGCGTTTTTTCTTTTAAACTTGTTAGATTTTTGAGATATTTCAAGTTTTGCCTACTTTATAAACCTTGTTGGTTACCTTCTACTTAACACATCGCTCTTTGATATTCCTTTATGATTCTATGTTGTTATTTTTGAATTTTAACAAGTCCTCTTCTTTTTTTAGCTAAATCCTCTGCAACTCTGTCTGGATCTGTCATTTCCATTGGAATCTTGGAATTAAGGAAAGCTACTGAGGTAAATTCTTCAAACTTCCTTCTTATTATCACAGTTAAAAGAAGACTTCCACTGTAAGTACTCAAAATTCCTTCTTCTTATCTTTCTTTATTGTACTCTATAGCTTGTTATGTTGTTCATAAGTTGATCTTGTTTACATTGAAAGAAAATGATATGAATGATCTGTGCTGATATGTCTGATCTTCTGCTAAGCATCTAGATAATTCTGTATAAAGAATTTTTTTTTTCTTGCATGAGAGATCCTTGTCTGAATTACCTTTTTTGTTCTCTCTTATTGTGAAATTTCTCCTATAGCATTGCTAATAATTTGTTTTTTCTGTAATAGAAACTAGGATATAGTCTCTATTAGAATTGCTCTGCTTAAGGTGTTTTATCTAGATAGTCTTGTGTTGTTTCTTATCTTTGTTGGTTGTGTCAACATGTCCATAACTAGAGTGAGCCTTGAAAAGTTTGATGGAAAGGTGACTTTACTATTTGGAAAAGTAAAATGAAAGCTATTTTGGTTCAATAAAAATGTCATAGGGCTTTACATGACATAGATTATTTACCCACTGACTTAAATCCTGTTGAAAAACAAGACATGATGGAATTGACCTATTCCACCATGATCTTAAACCTTTTTGACCCTATAATAAGGTAAGTCAGAGAGGCTGATGATGCTCCGAAGCTTTGGTTAAAACTTGAGCAGTTATATATAACCAAGGACCTAGCTAGAGTGTCTTATCTTATCGAAAAATTGTTCAGTTTTAAAATGAATTCTTCAAAAGCCATTGATGAGAATTTGGATGAATTCCAAAAGCTCATTGTTGATCTTGAATGTGCTGATGAAAAATTCTTAGAAGAGAATCAAA
>CATIWQ010006248.1:0-23451 GCA_949673415.1 Euphorbia schlechtendalii
ATTTTTTTTAGTATTTTATTACCGACAGAGTATATTCTAGACAAGATGATCATGATGCACAGATGACGACCAGCTAACTTTCCACACATCCCATTTCCCGTATCGGTGACTCCGCCGTTCTTTCTCTCTCTCACATCCACCCAATTGCCGTCCGGCTGATTAATTTTACTATCAACTATGTCAGGTTTGTCTATTTTGCTTCACTTTTTATGTTGAATTGGATTTTCTGTCATTTTTCTGTTTTCAATTCTTCATTTGCTGGTTATCATTCATCATTTTTACTCATTCTTGCATTGCACTCATTGCGCCTGTATTTATCAATTGTTTTTGTTAAATTTCCACTTAGTTTTGTTGATAGTTGAGATTTACCATGCCTAGCTTCTCACTTTTCTTATATTTTTCTCGTTGAAGTGATTGAACTAGAAATCTGAAGGGGAGTTTCACAAGTTATAACTGTTTATATTCGTCTGTTATGCAAATTGGAGAGGATAATTTTTTTAAAAATGTGATTGAACAATTAACTGTAGAATATTTTGTGTGAAGGACTTGACAATTTCATCACTTAAATATTTTGTTAGAAGGAAGAATTGATGATTTTATTACTCAACTTATTGATTTTTGTTTTATCGGTTACGTTTTATGAAGCTTTTTAATGCTAAGACAGATAGAATACCAATACGTTGATTAAAAATTTACAACTAAAGAATCTGATAAGATTACAAATTCTTATGCAGCAATGTCAGGGAAGATTGTACAAAATGTTTTTGTAGCAAAGAATAGGCAGTCCAGCACCCAATACCGAAAGGACTGTTCTGCCCCTTATACCCTCAAATCACTTCCCTTCAACAGAGGGAAGTTGGCATGGATTGGCATATCTTCCATGCAAATGCAATCCCAACCAAAATACCAGACTGGTTTTGTAAACCGAGGAATTGTTTACTGCAATGGTCTGTTCTAGACTCTCATTATCCAGGTTGATTTCAAACACGGAAGTTGCATATTAAACCCAAAGAATCCATTGTATTTTCATCTGTCATTGGTCTGCATTAACTTGATTCCATGTTCTTTGATATGTAGTTATTGTTATGTCTTGATAAACATGGCTGTGGAATGGCTCTTGGTCACTCTAAACTGTGATCTTGGAATTTCAAAAATTTCCATATTTTCTCCATTTGTAGGTTTTTATATTATTTGTGTTTGGATCTTTGTTGCAGCTGCTTCATCTGCCACTGCAGTGCCACATCTTGGTAAAGTTGATTTTATGAAGCTTCAGAATGGGAGGTGAGAACATTCACTTTCTACTCAGAGTTTCAACAACAGTTTCTTTCCATTCTGATGTTTCCTTGTACTTCTAATTGTTATGTATCTTAACCCTAATGAGCACATTCATAGTGATATTCGAGGTGCTGCTGTTGCTGGTGTTGAGGGAGAACCAGTTACGCTTACTGAACCAGTTACAGAAGCAATAGCTGCTGGATTTGCTGCATGGTTATCAGTCAAGAAAAAGGCTGATGCTTCTAAACCTCTGAAAGTATCCATTGGTCATGATTCTCGGATATCTGCACAAGTGTTACAGGTGCATTTCCTGTTTCTGGTTATATGGGAATTACTTTGATTATTTTCATGTCTTAGGAAAAACTTATTTCCAATCTGATGCTTCTATATTTCATTGCTCTAATTTGACTTTGTTGAGCAAATTGTGTTGGTTTAGGAGAGGGCTGTTATGTTTGAACTTTTTCCTTGTTAATTCATGTCCTTGAAAAACATAGATCCCCATTTACCTTCTAGACCCATTGAAAAACTGTGCAGAGAGGATAGCAAAACTCTTTAAAAAAAGTGACCTTGCCATCTCTTTCTCTTATGCTTCTAAATAGTTATATGCTTAAACACCTGCAGTATAAGAGCTGTTATGTTCAGAAGTTTATTGCATATCAATATCTGAATTTTCTTTTAACTAGTTGGCTTAAATTGTAGGATGCTGTTTCTCGGGGTATTGCCAGTGCGGGCCTGGATGTTATTCAGTTCGGGTAAGTTGATCATATTGTTTTTTCTATTGATTTCTTTAAATGGATTTAGACCAAAACTTTGGTGGTGTCGTAAAGTTCACCATCCCCTCTTTTTTGTTTTTTTGTTAAGATGCTTTAGTCACTCTTAGTGAAATGTCAGATGTTTTGGGTCAGGGGAAAATAGTTGCCTCTGCTGTTGTATATATATATTTAGTCCTCTATGTTTAAGTTGAGCATAGGCTTTGCTTTTGCTGATGTGCACATTCAGCTTTTTTTGATCTATTATCTAGCAAGTTCATCTCTTGGATGATTATTCTTATAGCATAGCTCAAGTGATTTATTGGTGATGCTTTTAGCTCTGTTTTCACTTGTAACTTTACCATTAAATTTCCTCTGACAGCCTGGCATCGACCCCAGCAATGTTTAACAGTACACTCACTGAAGATGAAGAACTTTTATGTCCAGCTGATGGGGCTATAATGATAACAGGTATATAATATAATGAGGAAAAAAATCTGCTGTCCCCAATTTTGTGTCCCCTTCAATGTCCTTAATTCAAAGTTTGATATGTGTTGGACACAAAGGAAGAAGACACATGAAAATTATTAAAAAATTTCAAAAACTTACACATATTCTTTATTCATTTTAATGTTTCTCTTTCCTTCATGTCCAACACATGTCAAACTTTGAATGGGGGACATTGAAGGGGACACAAAATTGGGGACAGCAGATTTTTTCCATATAATGCTAATTAGTCTGAGTAGATTCAAAGGTTGTTCTTTATTAGTAATAATGGCAGACTGATGCTTGTGATATTTACCATCTTTCTTTTGTTAACGTTTCCTAACCTCTAAATAAATTAGTACTATGAGTCAGCGGCATTAGGCCTTCTTGATTTAACATAATTGTTACCTTTAGTAATAAGTGGTTGTTTTTGTGCAAGTAGCTAGTCATCTTCCTTACAACCGGAATGGCTTCAAATTCTTCACAAATGCTGGGGGACTTGGCAAACCTGACATAAAAGATATATTGGAGCGTGCTGCAAACATATATAATAATTTTACTGATGATGGGTTAGTGAAGTCAAGAGAAAAGGCTTCTGCTTCATTTAAGAGAGTTGATTATATGACAGTGTATGCGTCTGATCTTGTGAAGGCAGTCCGTAAAGCTGCAGGCAATATAGGTACAAGAAAGTCATTATTTTGAAAACTTAATACAGTGATTTTCTCTTTTACCAATTGTACTAGTTGCAATGTGATGAAATTGGATGACAATTTATGTTGTTTCTTGCAATTGGTTCTGTTATCTTGAAGCTTATTGTCTCCTGTGCTAAATTTGTTGTAATTTTGTTCCTTTTCTATCTGTGAAGGTGCTGAGATCTTTTTTTCTTTGTTGTTTGGCATTTTTAATATTTTAGAGAAGCCATTGGAAGGATTCCACATAATTGTTGATGCAGGAAATGGAGCTGGCGGATTTTTTGCTGTAAGTTTTACATGTGCTATATTTTAGTATAAGAAATTTATTACCAAGGAACAAAAAACAAACATTAAAACAAAAGCTATTTCCAACAGACCCAATCAAACCCAACACGCTCCCTGTTAGCTATTTGATCTGTTATTCACCTCAATACATCAAGTAACCTTACTTTGGTCGTCAATATAATTTATTATGAAAAGACTCATGAAAAGAGACGTGAGATCCTGAAATTTGGAAGAAAGTCCTATTTCGATACAGGGACGATAAGTTGATAAATTTTGTTAGCAGTTCCATTTAATACAAAGATAAGTATATTGATCTTCACAACATTAGAAGCTGAGTTTTCCAAAAAGAGTGATAATGTTGAAGAGGAAAAATAGGTACTCGTATGCATTTTAAACATGTTTTCATTATTATTTTTTACATCTATGTTCAACAGGATTAAATTATATTTTCCACCCTCAATTGAACATTGGAAAAAATGCCCCCTGTTACTTTTTTATTTCTATAGATCCCTATATAGTTTTGGTACAGGTGCGAAGTTGTTAGTTAAAGAGGATAATGGGGAATTTTAATGAGATTTCAGAAGTTGAGTATGCTATTTGTCCATAAAGGTTACATTTAAGGGTATTTGTGCATTGCTAAATTCAATGGACAAATTGTCTTCTCATCCATGTTCAATGAGAAGTTTATTGATAAATTGATGTTCTGGTTAATTACTTGCATGACAAATAAATCCTTATTACTCATTCTGTTAAAATATACTAGTCTTTTCAGCATTTGCATCAAAACCAAAAAGGAATATATTTTTCTATTGAACAGACTAATTTACCCTTTTGTGATAAAAGTTCCTTTCTTTATTACCAACTTATTCTTCAATGAAAAAGGTAAAAATGCATTGATAATCTAACATGACAAATAAAAAGGAACAAAAATTACATAAAGGGGTTATTTTTTTTTGGAATGGATTAATGGAAGGATCGAGGATTATTGACTATTAATATGTGTTGCTGACTTCGCATAAATTTGATGACAGTTCTTGACTCTGATATATAAAGAAATATGATTTTTTCCTTTTGCTTACAGATACCCTATTTGCATATTAGTTCCATTATTACCTGGACTTTCTGTTGTTCATTTAGTTATATTCCGTGGGGAAGTTTGTAATGTCATGCATAAAGCATAAAAAGAAAGGTTTCAAAATTTGTTGTTTTATTTTAAAATTAATTATTGGCATTTTGTTTCTATCATTGGTCAGGCCAAAGTTCTTGAACCTCTGGGTGCTGTCACATCCGGCAGTCAATTTTTGGAACCAGATGGTAAATAAAATTCAATGAATGTGTTACAGTGTTTTGAAGGCAGAATTGCTGAAACATTTTTGTGAACAGGTTTATTTCCTAACCATATCCCCAACCCAGAGGACAAGGAAGCAATGAGAGCCATCACAAATGCTGTCCTTCAAAACAATGCTGATCTTGGTATCATATTTGATACTGATGTTGACAGGTAATTGCTATCCCCATTTGATGCAGTTATGCTATCCAACTACTTTTCGGTTTTTACTTTAAGCATGACTTTTTTTCCCAAGATCTGCCGCTGTGGATTCCACTGGTCGGGAATTTAATCGGAATCGTCTTATTGCTCTGCTATCTGCAATTGTTTTGGAGGAAGTAAGTCATTTCTTTCCCAGCTGTTTTAAGTATTGTTTTTTTGTACAACGCTGTATGTATTTTTCCCATCAATATGTTGTTCATATTCGATCAACTGGTATTTCTCTTCTTTAGCATCCAGGAACAACAATTGTAACAGACAGTGTGACTTCAGATGGCCTGACTACATTTATCAAGGAGAAACTTGGTAAGCAACAAAATCTCCCCTTATTTGTTCTTCGTACTTCTGTTTCTTAACAATCTACAATCTTTCATAGTAGGAAAGCATCATCGGTTCAAAAGAGGCTACAAAAATGTCATTGATGAAGCGATTCGATTGGTAAGTTGAGAAAAGATCTGATTAATATTGCATTCCCGGACACACCTGCACGAACAAGAAAGTGAATAAATTTTCTCAAAGAGATTTGACTCTCGGTCAATGAATTGAAACGATTTAAAATGATAATGATAAAAGTCATATGTCGATATCTTCGTTGACTATTTTTGTTTGATTGTTAGAGCTCATGAAATATCACCTAATCCTTGTAAATTAGGAACTTCTCCTGATCTGTAATGTATGCCAACATCAGGCTTTGTTTAGCACTTTATATTGTCCCGAGTGTTATTAGATGACCTCAATTTACTAATGCTACTTTTATCTTGCGAATAATGTCAAAAAAGGTTTTACTTCATCATATATCAAACTAAAGTGATTCTAATACTTACAGAACTCAGTTGGTGAAGAGTCACATCTAGCTATTGAAACAAGTGGCCATGGCGCTCTCAAGGAAAACCACTGGCTAGATGATGGTGCATATCTCATGGTAAGTTAATATGCGATACATTAGTTATCTTGCTGAATCTCAGACATAATTATACCAGCCTTTGATTTCTCAGTTTTCTTATGTTAGATTGGTGTTTGGTAATGCAGGTAAAACTTTTGAACAAATTAGCTTCAGCTCGGGCATCGGGAATAAGTGGTGGCAGCAAAGTCTTAACTGATCTGGTGGAGGGTCTTCAAGAACCAGCAGTTGCTGTGGAATTGAGATTGAAGATCAAACAAGATCACCCAGATCTTAAAGGAGGGTATGGTCCCCCTTTTAATAGTTGTTTAGTGGATATATACTTCTGTTTTTGTGGTTATTGAACAATTAGACCACACCATGCAGATCTTTCCGGGACTATGGAGAGGCTGTTTTGCAACACTTGGAAAACTGTGTAGCTCACGACCCAAAGCTTCAGAAAGCTCCTGTTAACTATGAAGGGGTGAGTTTCACAACGATCATCAATACTATTAGCATTTGCATTAACTACTTGTAATATTCTGGCTTAATGCATCTGACGTCCTCTGAACTTGTCGAAAATAGTTACTTGCCACCCTGAACTTTCAAAAGAGGCGGACCCACGTGGTCTTGAGAGGGTCCCAGCCCCCCTCAGTTTGGAAAATTGTTAATAATACATATAACGTGCAATAGGTTAGCAAAGCAAAATTTCAGCTCAAGCATGCCCCCCCTTTGATTTTGAGTTCGAATACTATGGATGTCAGAAATGGTTTTTCGTTTGTTAACATCTCTTTTTGAATTACTCTTCTTTTTATGTTTATTTTTTACCTTTATATCCCTTTCATTTATCATATTTATGTTAATGTCATCTTTACTTTATTGCCTCCTTGATTCATTGCACAAAAAATTATATTTTTACCCAAAGGTTAAATTTTGTTTAAAATTTTGTAATTTTTATTCAGTATAATTTGTGTTTTTAATATTTATTTTATTTTAAAAGTAAACTATTTTAAAGTCTAGTCCTGCATTCAAATTCACATGTAGATAAAAAATTTGACATTAGGACCTACTATTTTTTAAAAAATATTTATTGTTCAATTGTCATTTTCATATTTGTTTATTTCAATATTAATTAGTCACATACCCCCCTGAACTTGGTTAAAATGCCATTTTGCCCCCTCACTGCCACGTTTCGGTTTTTGACCGGTTTGACTTTCAAAGATCCAAGTTTCCAGATGATGGAACTTTTGAAAGTCCAGGGTGCAACTGACTTTCTTGGACAAGTTCAGGGGGTAAACGTTGCATTAAGCCTAATATTTTGAGGCATGCCAATAATTATTATAATTAATGTCGTTTTATGTTTATTATTTTCAAAAAAGGTTCGAGTTTCTGGATATGGTGGGTGGTTTCTTCTTAGACTTTCACTTCATGATCCAGTTCTCCCACTAAACATTGAGGTAAATGTCCTTTCTGTTGCAGCCAGCATTGCTTTGTTGTTTTGATTATGAAGCGACTAACTCACTAAAGTAATTCTGACATTAGGCATCTAGCAATGAAGATGCTGTGAGACTTGCATGTGCTGTGGCTTCTGCCGTCATGGAATTTCATGCTATGGACACATCAGCCTTGGACAAATTCATTCAACAGTCATAATTTCTAAACAATTTGTTGGAGTTACTTCTTCGACGGCGATGAGTTGTTTAGTATATGCCTGTGATACAGTACTCTGAAAGCTTAAGTTTATTTTGTTTGCTGTGTTTATATGAGAACAGTAACGTGAATGTTGAGAAACATGTCGTTTTCATCTGTAATAAAAGAACATTGCAGTTTTGGTTTGCAATGCTTAACAGATTCTCTCTGACATAATTTTTTTTTGGTACTGTCCCTTACATTCAGATTTTACATACACAAGGACAGTAGCATTCGTGCTCTTTATTTTGGCATTGATATGAATTTAGATCATAAAATATATTGTCACCTGGATTTCATGAGATGGAGGGTATGGGCAACTTATGAAGGTAGCTTTCATTTCGATGCCTTCGAGAAAGGGGAAAGTTATGCAAATATTTGTAGTTTACCCATCTGCTGTGATATAAATTGTGCTCTTGTAGCTTAGTAGGCTTAGCTTAAATCTGCGAACATTTTGATCTTTATGTTTGGAGGAAAGTGTAAATCGATAAATTATGATGGCGGATGGACAAACTGCTTTGCACTAAAGAAGTTTAAAATTTAAGAAGTGTAGTATGCTGTAAATGACATCTGGTGAGTTGCAAGTTGCAACTTATGTTGTTATTATCGAAGGTTTTTTTTTTGCATTATTTTTGTACTATTTTCCCTTTTTAAGGATCTTATTAGTGTCACTTTGTTTCAACAATTTTCTGGTTCAGTATTGTGCAAACTTTTTTGCTTTATGCACTATAAATACAGTACCACAAAGGGAGTGAAGTTGAAGAATACAAATATGTGGAGCATTTTGTTACCCTAATTTTCTACTTGCAATTTACCAAAGCTAAGGGGATTTCAGCAGCTTCAACATGAAGCTGAATTTGACATTTGAAGATGCCCTAGGCTGGGGCCAGCTTGCTCCTTGTGGTATATTCACACATTTAAAACCCTCATTTTTGTACAGTTTCATGGCCGCAAGATTGTTTAGATCACAGTGAAGGGCTATGGCACGGCATCCCCAGCTCTTGGCTTGTGCCTCTGCCTTTGCTACAAGCCTCTTTGCTATACCCTTCCGCCGATATTTCTCTTTCACTGCAAGGTTCGATATGTATGCTATTCCAGTCCTGGGATAAAACAAACACCATATAGTACAAAATGAAAGCAATTCATCGGAGGAAGCCTTCAGTATCTGTTAATTGATGTTGTTCTTCAGTTTTGAGCACTTTTCACATAAATCGTTGTATTGGTTATCTATCTCGACAAAAATGCATCAAAATGGACAAAAAAAGATTCTGGCTAGCAAAGGATGAGAAAGTGAATGAAACGCAATTGTAAACAACGCCGCCACAAGGCATCTTAACTCCAATGCAAAGACTTGTGTTATGTTTCCACGGTAAAACGGTAGATTAACTAAGCAAATTTTAATCATTTCTCTCTCCTAACTTGTTTGCTTACAGTGATAAACAATTTGATAAGCAAAGTCGACCTTTTTAAGCATCGCTGAACCCCAAAAGCTAACTCAACAATATCTAGGGCATGTTTGGATTGCTATTAGAGCTACTATCTCAAAAAGCGCCATTCACAAACTTTCCATGGATAAACAAATATTGGTATTTGAACAAAAGATTTTGACTATTAGTACTAGGTTAATTAGGATTTGTTTGCTATTGATTTTCATAACTTATTAGGATAATGATCTGTAAAAGTTCGAAAAAAATAGAGTTTTTTTCAAGACAACAATCTGAAGGTAATCCCAATTCCTTTGAATGATAAAATTACCTTCTTTGGCGAAGGGGACCTTTTGGTGGAAGAAAATCAGCAACTGTGTCTATAGTTAATATTCCAACAACATTTCCTCTATTCAGACCACCAAAACTGAAAGCTTCGCTTCCGAAGACGAATCCATGGCCAGAGCAACCAATGACAGCAACCAAACATGTTCTTCGGCATCCATGTGGAACTGAGAAACTGGACAACAACCCCACAATCCTGTTGATCCTCAATGCAAAGCCTAGCGGGAAGGAATAGCGAGGGAAGAATGTAGAGCAATGAGTGTCAGCCACTTGCCAACAATCTTCTAACCTTGCCTCCCTTACAACTATCTCCGGGGACGTGGCAGGAAATAGTTCTGATGCTGCACTTGCTCTGCATACTCCTATATAGTCAACCATCACAATCAGATGCTAATCAAACTACAGTAATAGAAGCTAAACTTGTATTCATATGTTTCTGAAGCTTGATTTGGCTGTGAAGGAACATATAAAAAAAGAAATTGAAGAGAGAGAAGGGAAACCTGATTTGGAGAGGGGTAAGTGAGAAGGAAAGCCAAAAGGAGAAGAGAGAGGGTTGTTTAAAATGGCAATTCCAAAGGCCAAGCACTGCATCTCTTTGAGAAATTGATTTTCTGTATCGAAGTAGAAAAATTGTTGCTATGGAATTTGGGGCTTTCACTTTCAGTTTTGGACAAGAAAGCTGCTCCATATTTTTGGGATACTTCTTAAATATTAATGCTGAGTTATAAAAAAACATGCTCTCAAGTGAGCCTATTTGACTCACTGCACTTGTGTAACACTAACACAAAATGAAATTTACTATGGAGCCTTCCATTTTTGCTTGAATTTTTTGAAGACACTTCTGCTCCCAACCGAGGCACAGCAGTTCCGGATTGTTGCGGCTCGAGAATCTCGATCGCCAAATGAGTGCATGATATTCTGTTTACATGAATTTTACATCATAAAATGCTTCAAATTTTGGAGCCTAAATTATGTTCATACTGTTTATCCTTCAAATTTATGGAATTATTTTTTTAATAATAATAATAATAATAATAGACAAGCTTTAATAAAATAATATTATTTATTTTGGAAAAGAAATTTATATTTAAGTTCAAATAAAAATTCTATACAGAATTCAGCTACTCCAACCAGTAGAAATGAAACTGGAGCGGGGATTCCCCAGATCCAAAGGGAACGGACAATCCCTGATAAAATAAATTCCCCAACCCTTTTATCCGTTAAAACTATTAAATAAGCATGTTTGTACTGGCAACGAGAGACAAACAATGAACAAATAAAATAATTCTCACCGTCCCATGGGTCTATTGTTTTTTTTTCATTTATCATGCTTTATAGTGTAATAACTCCTTTGATATATCAGGGTAAACATAGCAAAAAAAGATTATTTATTAACCTCCTATTCATCGTTACCTGATAAAGATAAATAATATGTTACCTACGAATTTTTATTACCTACCTTCTAATTCTCTATCTCATTCTCAACTCACCAGCAATCTGAAGATCCAACAACTTAATGGTCCCTATCCTACTGCAATATTTTTTTTGAACTTAACCTAATAATTAACAGGAAGAGACGTAAGAAATGCTAAGTTATAGGGAGATGTTGACTTCCCGAACTGGCTACACCATTTTGGAAGCTTCTCTAAAACTCTTTCAGCTTTCGGTGTTAACTCATCAACATCGGTTCTTAGCTTTAACAGATGCTTCCTGCGATTCTCATTTGATCGGCTAGCACTATTGTCAGCAGGCTTTGCCGATTTGTTCACCCATTGAAGATTTAGCATAAACTTTGTAGGAGCTTGTTTTCCTCCCGAAAATTGAATAAAATGCCAGCCATCTATGCTGCTCTTGTTGCCTAATGGCACTAATTCCTCCAAATCCCCTGTATTCAAGGTTAATAGGAAAAGACACATGAAATGAAAGAAAGAATCCAGTAAAAAAGAAAGAATCCAGTAACAACATGTTGAAAACATAAACTTCAAAATTTGAAAGTCCAGAATTTGAACAATTGTATCAGTCTCAGAAATACAGCATGCCAAGGGAACTAAGGCTTTACTTTTCAACTTATTTGCAGGTATACTGAACTGACTTTATAGGTACGTAGTGCTTAAAAGTATATAACTGAATTGGCTGGCGAATAAGTTGAAAATAACAGAGCCTAACAAATGTAGAACAAGAAGTAGGGCCTATTTGGAATTGCTATCATAGCTCTGCTTCCACGAAAAGTTCCACTGATAAACTTTTAATAGAACATAATTTGACATTGGACAAAAGATTTTGACTCTTAACACTAGTTACCTAGGAACTGTTTGCCATTCATTTCCCGATCTTTTCGGGACAGCAACCTAAAAAAGCTTGAAAATGGACCTTTTTGGGAAAACAGTCTGGGAAAGCAATTCTAAAGTGGCCTGTATATTGCATGAAAGTGAGAATTCAGCTTCTAACCTGTGAAAGTGAAATCTTCAATTTCTTGGGTATTGATTGCAAGAGACCAACGTGTAGAAGCTTTTGTATCAATTGAAACTCGGGTCATCCTTATATCCCCATTGACATCACTATCTACATGGATAGTGGGAATATCGGCATTACTCCATCCATCGTTAGTTTTGTTGTCTGCATGGGTCCAACATCCATATTCAACCGTGAAAGTAACAAAATCGACAACCTTTCCTCTACCACATGAAAATCCTTCTTTAATCTGTTCAGCTTCCTTTGTCAATTTTCCAGGAGTCACGGAAAAAAGAGATACGAATGAGCTAGGGTCTTGCTTACTACCATAACTTCCTGTCGCATCCACAACATGCACAACCTGACAACCATAATGTTCATAACCCACTTAGGATATAAATAAACGGTTGAACGGTAATTATATTTAACGTTGCAAAGTGACATGGAGAAAAGTTATCACATTGTCGAGCTAAAAAGTAAATCATGGGATAATAGTGCCAAAAGATCAAATCAAAGAAAATACGATGGGAAAATGTACACAGTTGCTTTGCTATTTACTCCAATGCCACCACAGAACAGTTGCTTTGCTATTTACTCCAATGCCACCAGAAGTTATATAACTTCTGTGGTGGCATTGGAGTAAATAGCAAAGCAAAGATAATACAATGGAAAAATGTACACAGTTGCCAGATGTTCAGAACCATTAGCAAAACAAATCTAGAGGAAATTTAAAAGTTAGGAAAGAAAATATAGCAAAGAAGCAAATGCAAACTCACATTCACGGCTCTGGCAGCATCTTCAGTAAATGGCAGAAGAATGCCAGAAGATATTAAGATGAGTGATATACCAAACAAAAGATTAGTTGCGAGGATGATTGATCTCTTTGCACCTGGAATATAAAGTAAGCACTGTTACAATACTTCATTTGATTCTGACCACCTTCAAATAAAGTCTCATCTTGACAATTGATTCCAGTAGACCCATTCAGATGGTGAAATTAAGCCTTAACTTCTACCTTCATTAAATGCTGTACATCTCCTATTTCATCTTCTAAGTAATGCTAATATCAATGACCCCTACTATATTAATTTTTAATTTGGATGCTCAAATATCTGATTCAGGCAAGCAATCAGCTGGTTCATCAATAATTATGCTACAAAATCAGGGAATGCAATGTAATGTCCAGTATCAGCATAGGTAACATAGATTTACTGCATATCACCTGCTTTGTTGTGTGGATTATCGTCAATCTTCTCGTACTTAATTATAAAAAGTCAGAGGTCGAAAGAATACTACAACTATTGTAATTTCAATGCAGTGGTTGAAAGTTCATTCTTTTGTTCATTTTGCATGGACCAGCCAGAGACCACATGATTTAGCAAATTTTGCTTAAGGTTCTGATGTCAACTACACTAAATCACCAAGTAGAAAAGCCATATCCAACATGATGTCAATATGGAAATTTCAACCAAATGAAGAAAACAATTGAAATGAAACCTGAGAGATGGACATATGAAAGGACATAAATCAACGTTAAGCATATGACGACAGCAACAAAAACAGATATTATCATGCTTCCCATCCACTCTGAAGTGCTTCCTGGATTTCTGCAAAAATAAATATGAAACGAATAAATATCGTAGACTTCTAGTGAATCTATGAATGAGATTACATTTTATCCTTTATTTTATGAAAGGTGAAATGTACTGGAACATAATGTAAGCAAGGTAAATGGATTTCGGAAAGAAAGATCCCACGTCCCATAAGAAAGAAAGACCAGGCGATAAAGAATAAGGAAAGATGGCTATGCGGAAAGATCCGGGCTTGCTTCGCATAGGCTACACACACAAGCCAGAAAATCTCTTTAGAGAAGGAAATCAAATAGCAAATGCACTTGCGGTTAAGACAGGTCCTGCGTCCAGTCAAATCAGAGAAGAGCGCACCTATCTAAATAGAACGAATCAGACTCGCTCCAGTAATCAATATCACGAACTAGCGCTGGATTCTCTTTCGAAAGGAAAGGCTATTTCATTCTCAGCCATGCACCACCTGTACCCGCGTTCCCGAAGGCACCCCCCTCTCTTTCAAGAGGATTCGCGCGAGCATGTCAAGCCCTGGTAAGGTTCTTCACTTTGCATTCACTATCATTTATAGGTATTCGCCATAGGTATTACCCTAATGCTAACAGGTGATTGAGCAAAAATGAATGGATGATTAGGAACACGAAAACACACAAAGGATTAGTGATAGAGATTTTTCAAATTATCGAAAAAGCTATTTCGCTTGAAATTGTCAGTTGCCAAGGTTTGCTTGCTTGCCTTCTACAGCTTAATCCTCTTGATCGATCTCACAAGCAATTGATGATTCCCTCTCCCTGTTGTGCCAGCAACCAACTCCGGCGTGTCAGCTTAGTTATCCTCATCAAGCCACTTACTTGATGTCTAGCTTCCCAACAGGTAGACGGTTCCTTTTCCCCCAGATCAATGAAGAAGGGAGAAGAAAGTGGAGTACGTACGCGCGGGTGCGCGCGACAGATAGTACGTGCATGTGTGCGCGCCAGATGGTACGCGTGTGTGCAGGCGCGATAAGGCCCCTCCGGGGCCGGAGAAAAATAGAGAAATCAGAATCAAGTCAAGATGATACAGATCAACCCCTTCTTCTTGGCCAAAGATCTTACCATTTTCGAAGGAACTGGATGGACATGTAGGTTATATTCGTACTGGGTTCTCATGTGGAACCATAGAAGTAATTCAATCACTACTAATACAAATGATAATTAGCATATTAATAAACATTCAAAATAAATTTGTGCTACCCAGAAGCTTGGTGCCTATTAACAAGTGGAAATCAGATGTATTGGAGACTTTTTCCACAGATAAATTATATGATTTCATGTTCAAATACAGCAGATATTTTGTTTTCAACTTCATTATTCAAGAAAATTATAGACCTTGAGCTAAAATATGTTTATTCATCCTTGACACATAATTTCAACTTCCAATTTTGTACATTTTAGTTTTAACCTTGAGCTAACAAAACGTTTAATTTTCTTTATGCTAACACGAATATTTATTATTGCTAGTCTTGAGAAGTCCAGACTTTTGCTAAATACCCCACAACTAAAATTTCTAACAGCACATAAACTATAACCAACTTTATCTTCAATAGATTGTAGAGGAAAGCACCCAAACCACTCTAATCCACTAGTTTCTAGTGCAATTTCTTTTTTGTCAAGAAGGTAAGAAATTAAGTTACTTATATGACAAAGAAAAGAACAGAAGAAAATTTATTCTGCAAACAGTAAACAAGTAACCTGCTATTCTTTTATCAGAGAAAGCAAGAATTTGAGCTTAAGAATGACCTTTGAAAGAGTAGCATGATAATAAGAATATTAATTTACCTGTCAAATCGCACCACAATCCCAATTAACGTGCTAGCCAAGCGAATAAAAGTTCCTGCAGAAATTAGAACTGGCACAGCCAAGCCCATCAGTAGAGTTGCAAGTTTGAGCGGCCTTGGCAGACGGGCTGGTGTTAGAGTTGCTTCGTGTAAACCATCTGAAAGTTACAATTATCGTAAAACGATCAAACACCACCTCCATTAAATCGTGTAACTTGAAACTATCTTTCTTAATTTCAAGCTATCCATGAAAATCTAGAACTTACATGCAAATGCCGGTGGGACAAGCCAAGAGAGTGCAATATACGACGAACCAATTTTGTAATAATGTCCCAAGATTAGAACAATCAGCCATTGAACAAAACCAGCTTTGAACAGCCATCTTTCAGCCTCTAACTTGACCAAATCAGCTTGGATAGCAGATGATAGCTCCTTTCTCTTTGAGTATACATTCGATAAATACAATTTAAGAATAACATACCCAAAATGTTGGCCAGTCAATGCCCCAGTAAGTGCAGGGGCAGCAAATAACCCAACTACTAACCACGGATTGGCAACAAAGGGGACTGGGGATGAAAATAGTTGGGGCAGAAGAAATGCCACAAGGGCAGAGAAACTTATCGAAAATACCAATGTTAGGACAGCACTGAGAAAAGACAAGCCCAAAGAAAAAACAGCTGGATAACCACCCATGAGCAATGATGTTGTCCATATTAGAAGTGATTGGATTATCACAGAGTTGTGAAGCATGTCTGCAAAACGTTGACTATATGTGACCATGTATTTTCCCTGAGATATAGACAAGTGTTAAAAATAACAGTTGAAATTTCTTTCATAGATCTGCAGAATTTGCACAATGACCATATAAATCCAAAAGGCAAAAGCAAGAATTTGAAGTCTCGGTAATTGAAAGTACCAAAATGTCAAAAAATACAACAGTATCATGGCCACTTTTTCGTTCTTCCCCAGTTGTCTTGTCTGTTGTAAGCTGAGTTGATGGACCAATCTGAAGCAAGAAAGCAAGCATATTCTCTCCAAGATGTTGAAGGGACCCAGATTTAAGGAGTTCCAATTTGTCATTCTGTAATGATTTTTTTCAAAAGTTCTATTACACAGATACTATAACAGAACCTAAGGAGCAATTAGTAGACCAATTAGTGGAGAGTGACTAGCGGGATACTAATATCTTACAAAATTAATACTCATCCTCTATGTATATATAGTTGTATTGTAATCCCTTTTGCAAATACAAGATGATATATTCAAAATGTAGCCTTTGAATTTATAACAGATGCTTTCAAATACAATTTGATATTAATATGTGAATAGTTTTTTTTTTTGGTAATTTGAATACACTCACTTAAATCTTCAAATACAGTTAGTGAGAATTAAAATAAATTTGAGCTTCAAAGCAATTAGTTCAGCATGAGCAGTATGCCATGTTACATCCTTTTTGTACTTATAATAAGCTTACTCTTTCCTCTAATTTTGGATAAACTATATTGATCAAGAGCAACATACACAGACAACATAGCAAAGAAAACGGAGAACTTACAGGTTTCAAGACTGAGCCAAACTTCAGTAACGAATTTTAATTGTTACCAAATCAAAATGATGGTTATGATGACAGGTTCGGTTCCTCAGACCTCAGCAATTATTGGACACTCTATAGTAAAACAAGGTATGTCATACCATCCACTTTACTAATAGGAGGCCGAAGCTAAAATTAGGCAACTTATAAGCCTCATAATGAAACTTTACATAAAATAAACACTAAAAACAGAAATCTTGGTTCCATCATGCATGGTATTCTGTGTCATGATCATAGCTTAAGAAGTAATCAGCACATGCTCTTCAAAGAAATGAACAGCAGATGCTCTTTATTTACGAGTTGTCAGTTTTAGTTACTACTCTGTTTTGTTGTATCTTAGCTTTGCTTAGTAGTAATACCTTAGTATGGTATACTCCGCTATTATCTGTATAAGCAAAGTCAAGCCCTGAAAGCCCAGCAACCTCTTTGTATACTTGAAAATCTGTGGCAGATTTAATCACTCCAGATAAAAAGAGATCCTGCACAACTAAAGCCTCACAAATACATCAACTACCACAAATATGTGTACATGTGAGAAAAGAAATTTACAAACCTGAGCTAAGACATGACCAGATGGGTATTTTGCAGCCAATGCAAAGTTCTCGATTGCCTTCGGATCAGGACCAGCCTGTACATGAGAATCATAATGTCAGGCATTAGTTATGAATTAGAATAAATGCAATTATGCTATTTTGTCCTATGTGCCAACTAGGCATAGTTAGTTACTCAATTCTGCTAAAATTCAGTGTTGTAAGCATGTACAATCAATCAAAGAAATTACAAGAATTACTCTCAACTTGTCCCTATTTTCTATCTCTCTTCTCTATCCCTATTCTGTTCTTCTTCCTATTTCTGATCTATTCTTTTCTCAACTTCAATCCTTCAATATTAAACCCTAATTTCAGTCATAATCATGACACATAAATGACACAGATGATTACGGATTTACTATGGTACTTGACAAACTACACAAAGTGATAACAAACCAAGTGAAGAATATAGATGGATGAAATGTGATATCAAATAAGTTAAATACATAATAAACAGATTCATTGACATATTCCACTTAACATATCAAATGAAATAGTATCATTAGCAAATCTCAAGCACTTCCATAAAAGCCTAAGGGTGTGTTTGGAAAGGTCCATTTTGAAAGAATTCAATTGAATTGAATTCACTTTGTCAAATTCCCTCGTATGGAATCAAGCAAATATTGATACAATTCAAATCATGCAAGATTTGGATTCTTGTGAACGCAAGGAATAGAAATCTTGCAAAAAGTTAAGATTTCAAAGGAATTCATTTAAGTTATGCCTTTGAATATTATTTTCATCATTTTACCTTTGTCTGTTCTGCCCATGATATGCACAAGTGACAACCCATTTCATTAGAATTTTCTACTCCCAGATCAAGAGAATGATAATCATATATATTGGATAATATGATTCCAAACATGAGCAATTATAAAGGATGTGTGCTTCAAACTGGATGAGATACCCAACCAGAACATGCATAGTGGATAAAGAAAGAACCCAATACGTATACAATCCAGAGAGGTAGTAAGGAAAATCTTCCTATGATACATAAATTGATTTGAAGAGCATAAGTAGCTGTTGCACCCTTGTGTGAGGGCAAATCTGAACTTCATATGGTTCTCAGAAAATTGAGGTGGGTACCAAATTATATAGAAACTTCATGTACAAATGACGTTTGGAATGATTCTGGGAGTGGGAACTAAGTGGCATCCCTAAAAGATTGTCAAAAATCCAAAACCAACCATCTAGTCACAACAGAACTCCATTAAAATCTAGTTAGTTACTTCAGTAGCTTGAGCCTGTAACAGCACTAACAAAATCTTGTTATCTTGCCTCTTTCCAAATATTCCAATGTCAACTATACATTATGATTTGTGATTTATTACCCAACTTTAGCTCAATTATTTCTTATTCTTCAGCATTACAACAACAACCCACGGTAGGTAGGGTTAGCTATGTGAATCCTACGATGCCACGAAGCTCTATCCAAGGCTATATGCTCATCAATGCCAAATAGACACATATCTTTTTAAATGGTTTCCCTCCATGCAATCTTAGATCTACTCCTCCCTCTACTCTACCTTTTATCCTTACATTCTCAAACTTCAAAATTAATTATAAAATATAGAAAGAACAACGGGTAAAAAGTTTCTGTTTGCTTGTCTCTTTACAAACTATGTATCAGAGTATACCTGAAAAATTCCAGATGGACCTCCTATACCCATGGCCTCCAAATCAATAGCCATACGAATGGTTTTACTCCAAGGATGCTGTATAAGGAAAATAGACCATAAGTTACTATATCGGAAACATTTGCGAAAGAATTATCATGCGAAATGAAAAAAAAGGCATTAACGTTGACCTTCTGAGAAATGCATAGTCAAGTAAATATATTATTTAGAATATGACCTTCAGCAAGATCATTACCAAAACAAAATAATAGACTAAGATCGCTGACATTTTCTGTTTGAAAAAATAATTTGTAACAGCTGAAACTGAAACAAGAAATAAGGGAAAGGCAACTGTAATAATAATTAGAAGTTGATAATGAATCAAACCTGTGTGATAAAGCTATGAGCACCATTTAGACCTTCCTCCTCCCCAGTATTGAATAAGAATATAATAGCATTCTTGAACCCATGACCCCATTGAGAAATTCCCCGAGCAAGTTCCAACATAACAGCCACACAAGAACTACAGTCTCCAGCACCTTCACTGAAACATTATAGCACCGTTTCAGTGCAAATACATAGCACAACAACATAATGGTAAACACAGACTCAAACTATCATACTTCATAAGTGAGGCAGTGACCAGAGCATGCAAATTCCTAAACAAAGATTTACAACCTACTGAGCGTTCGTCTCTTTTGCTAAAATTATAATACTTATGTCTCATGTATATCCAAAATCTTTTATAAGATCATAACTTTTTCTTTTTAGTATTCCAAAAATAATCATGATTCTGACACTCTTATGGTATCATTCATTTCATGGGTCCTTTTTCAATTTCCAAGTATTCAAGTGTTTAGAAAAGTTGAACAATTGAAAATGATATCCCGAAAAGAAAAAAATACCTATAAAGAATTCATGTAATTGCCAAACCTATTATTAGTATTTATTGTATTGTATTCAATTATTAATAGAAACTATGGAAATAAATGTCCAACTGTTTAGCCACTCTATCAAAAGAATAGGTAAATAAATTTGCAATTAATTATAATATAACAATCAAGAAATAGAGATTTAGGTATTACCAACAAACAAGTTTGTTTTTTAATGACACAAATAAGCCTCAAAGCAAGTTTCAAGAAATTTTCTTTTGATTATTCAATAATATGCCACATACTTCAGTTACCAAAGTTTTTATAACCTTATAAACAAGGGAACTTAGACTCAACTAGATAGACCATTATTTACACATACAATAACAAGGAACAGGCATTGTCTAAGTTACAAGCAAGGGGCAACCAGAGCAAAGATTTACATACATTTGGATCGGTAAAAAGAGATAACATACGCTGAGAAAACTGTATCAATGTGAGACGAGACAAGAATAGCATTTTCTCCTGCTTCCGATGCATATTTTGGCAAGATTCTTAGTACAACGTGGTTAAGATCTGAATAAACAAGTGTTCTCCCCTTAAAGAGACCACTAACCAGACGATTTGCACCAGATTTTGTATGGAAAAGATCAACTTCAACATCAACTTCCCAATGAGCTGTTTTCTTAATATTTTCCGCTGCTGCCAAAACATACTGAGGTTGGATGTTAAATGAGCTATCACAAGTGGTTTCCCAATAAATAGACCATTTACAAATGACAGAACCAGACAACAGGAAATACACCATTAATTATGCAGTCTAGTGCCCATATATGAAAAGAAGTTTAAAACTTTGTCACCTTTCTCCTTTTCATGACCAAGAATGTCCTTACATTGGATACTTTCTTTTCTTAAGATAACTCAAGATAGTGATACAGTAGCTAACCAAAACCGTCAAAAAGACAAGAATGCTTGTCATTCTTGCTTTTGGATTAGGAACTTTTCGTATCAAGTTAACAATACACAGTACGATAATACATATTTTTTGAAACAAATGCTAGAAAACACAATAGGTCAAACCTCATATTGGAGTCAATATGATTTCTGCAATGATAACTATATCCTATTCAGATATCGAATTAGTGCACATATATAACAATGGCAAAAAGATAAAAAAATTCAACCGAAATCTCCAAGATCAAAAATACAATAAGCACAATAGAATTTGTCGCAAATAAACAAAATCAAAGTAGAAACAGTCTAAGGTGATGATTAGGAATACCTGCAAAGCAAGGTCTAGGGCATCAGAGGCAAGAGGATGAGGACCCAATTGAGTTAAGGCACGCACATGGTTCAATGCCTCAACCTCGGAAAAGCCCCTCTTGCCGGCCTGATCACGAGTGAGAGGCAAAGGCAAAGTCTGAAACTGAAAATTGTAAACGGTCCATGAAGAGTATATGACAACCCCAAACAGTATCAACCAAACAAATTCGGAACGTCTAGGAGTTCTGGTAATCAATCCAGAAACCGGCGACGAATTGGTGGTAGTTCCACCGGTGAAATCGCCTTCTTGAGGGGAGTGGGGCTTTGATTTAGAAGAAGAAGAAGAAGAAGAGGCGTTTCTGTTGCGCATATCGAATTGAATCGATAATGGAGAGATGCTGAGGAGGAAGGAAGAAGAGTTGAATTTTGATGATATAGTAGCCAATCTTAGTCTGTGACTAGTTGAGTATATTATTATATTATTCGTTGAATTTGCACTATGCCTTTTTGAGTACACTACTTCTTAACCTAAAAACTAAGGTAAATACGTCAGTCTTATTCTAATTCGACTTTCAAAAGATTTTTTCCAATCCTTTGAATTTGATAAAACCACTATTTCAGAAGTCCTCTCCTCCCTGTCGAGGCGCTATCTTAAGTATCGTGATCTGACTTAAGGGCTTTATAAGATGTTTAACCGATTTATTATCGCCTAAGTATTGTCTAAACCGATTTTTTTTTGCACATACGTCGCCTAAATACATTTTTCAAGAAATTTTGAATAATGATAGTTGATTTGTATTAACTAACAAAAAGTAACTCAATTTATAAAACTATTATACATTACAGTGATTTTACAATACAAGTCTCATTCTGAATCTCAAATCGAGAAACAATGTGGTTCAAACTACAAAAACTGAACTTATAAGATACTTTGAAACAACAATAAAACACTTATAAAAATATAATTTTAATAATATATTTTTAAAGATTTGTTTTGTGTGACAAACTAAAATATTATGTTTATTTTGTTCTTTCTTGTTAAATGTGTATTATTATATTTTTATAATATAGGTCCCGTTTGTTTGCAAGAAAATATTGTGGGATTTTATGTAATTATAAGAAAAAGGTAAAATAATTTTAGACCATCCATAGTGTAATTTTACAAATTTGGCATTTCAAGTTTTCATTTTTTAAAATACTTAATTCTAAGTTTTGATTTTTCAAAATACGTGAACATAAGATTAACTGTCAAATTTTGGTTTATAGTTATTAACCTATTATATACCAGGTATAATAGTTATTATACCATGAATAATGACCGCCAGGTATGATATCTATTACATTGTTCGAACGTAAAATTTGAAACCAAATCTTAATGTTTTCATTATCTCCAATTATTTGAATATTTCTCTGATATAATTCGTTATAATGATTGTTATACCATGTATAATGATCGTTATACCAGGTATACTGATCGTTATGCTTTTCAAATGTGAAATCTAAAACTAGATCTTAATATTATATTATTTCCAATTATTTGAATATTCTTTGATATTATTAGTTATGATGACTATTATACCCGGTATACTATTCATTATACCTGGTAAACTATTCATTATACTTGGTATAATAGTCATTGAACAGGATTTGAGTCTGGATTTGAATGTGAAATGTGAAACTCGATCTTAACACTTTCTTTATCTCTAACGAATTAAAAAAATTTAGAAAACTATCAACAATCATCATATTTGAGAAACCTCAAAAATCATATGTCCAAACCATACTCAAAATGCGCAAAAAACAGTAAAAAAAAATTTACACAGAAGAACAAAAAACAAAAAAACACAAAACACGAAATAAGAAAAATAAATAAAGGAAAAAATAAAAAAGAATGGAGAGATACTTAGAGAGAGAAAGTTCAAGTCGTGATTATAATTCAAATATAGAAAACAAATATGTACAAAACTAAAAAGAACTAACAATAAGGAAATTAATAAAGGAAAAAAATATAGGAAAGATAATTAGAGAGAAAGTTGGAAATTATGAATCAGAATAATCATCGAGATTTTTGATCTTGCTCTCTGAAATTGAGGAGGAACCTTCTATAGTTTGTGAAATTGAGGGGAAATACAAGCCACCGTCTACTCTGATTGAAGTAAAAATCACAAAAAGAATCGGTCAGAGTTGAACAGGCAAAAGCTTCCCTCTAGAAGCTCCATGATATCTTTCTTGAAAACCTAAAAAATTCAAAGATCCAATTCAACAACATATCTTCAATTACGAACAAAATCAATGTTA